>JAFFZR010027656.1:0-22008 GCA_018397195.1 Lethrus apterus | reverse complement strand
TGGATTTGTACTAAAAGAAAGCATTATTTGACATGTTATTTTCTCTTCTACGTGTTTTTTAAGTGGTCAAAAAATGGTCATCCACATCTTAAGAAGCTCATAATTTTTTTGTTATTAGATGAATACTTTTGAAACTTTTTTTGCTGATAGACACATAAGTTACCTACATTTCTTGTCTCTTGCTCCATTTCGTCATTTCTCATAGTTTAGGCAGAAAAAAACAATAACCCTCACACGAACTAGAAATTTTAATTATATAAATCAACGAAAAAATTCACAACAAATGTTCGAGAATATACCGCCTTCTGCATGATTGCTAAGATTAACACGTCGTAAAAAATTGAACTGGATTCTTCTTATCATTTCGACATCGTTTCTTAGAGTGTCTACTGCATTTTGGATGCGTTGCCATAATTCCTGCAGTAGACACTCTAAAAAACGATGTCGAAATGATGAGAAGGGTCCAGTTCAAATTTTTACGACGTGTTAATCTTTGCATTCATGCAGAAGGCGGTATATTCGAAGATTTGTTGTGAATTTTTTTCGTTGATTTGATTAAAATTTCTAGTACGTGTTGAGGGTTATTAATTTTTTCTGCCTAAACTATGAGAAATGACGAAATGGAGCAAGAGACAAGAAATGTAGGTAACATATTTGTCTATCAGCAAAAAAAGTTTCAAAAGTATTCATCAAATAACAAAAAAAGTATGTGCTTCTTAATATGTGGATGACCATTTTTTGACCACTTACAAAACAGGCAGAAGAGAAAATAACATGCCAAATAATGCTTTCTTTCAGTACAATTCCACATACAAAATTTGGTCCCAATCGCGAAAAGCGTTATAAAGTTTTCTCGAAAAAACGTTTTCTTTTCAGGAAATTTGTATCCCTCTAGCGGCTAAACGAAGCAACTTTGAATAGAGGTAAGTTGGGTTAAATCGTTCTATTTTTGCCTGAGGAATATGTGTTATTATTTTGTACAGACCTTTCGGGGACACCCGTATATAAAAATCACGTTTGTAAAGTTTTATTCGTTTCAAGAAAAAATAAACTATAAATAAGCTTGTTGAGACGGTTGCTTTTTATAATTTCTGTTTATTATATTAAAAAGAGCTATAATAGGCTAAGAACTGAAATTATTTGCAGACGATGCATATTTCAGGCTTTAATGGTGGAATTGGTCGATTGAATCTGTAATTCCTTGTCAGTTCCTTAATTTACTTACTTAGGAAGTTAAACAACGAATGATAAAAAAAAAATGAAGAAAATTTAGGTCTATTTATTAACAAACAACAATTATAATGTCTGTCTGAGATTAAGTAAGACAAATTTAATTGCAAATTAAAACAATTCAAAAAATTTTCATGAAAGTCAAATATGAAAATTTATCACAGAAAAGTACAGTTTTATTAAAAAAAAAAAATGAGACGTGAACGGGATTTTTTCACGAAACTGAAATGTGACTTCATAGCCGAGAAAGATCACAAAACGTGATCTCTAAATCTGAAAATTTTGAATTATTAAATCTTTTGAGAAATTTTAAAATGCTTAGTGGGACGGTTATCTATTCATAGATAAATTCATAAAGCTATTTAAGACGAATTTAAAAAGCTAGCATTCTGGCTTGATAAAAATAAAACACTAGAAAGTTTTTTAAATTCATAAAACTGATAATAAGAATTGAGAATTGCTCCAACGATTGATTTGAGAAAATTTCTACACAAAATTAGCGAATGTTTCAAAGGCCACAAAATCAAGTCAGATCGAAAATCAAATCGGAAGAATCTTATAAAGGTCTTTAAATTTGAATTCTTTAAGTGGGGAGAGGGAATCAAGGGAAAAGAAAAAAAAATAAAAATTATCTCGTTTTTCTTAAAATTTTTTTAACTGAACCAAGTTATTAAGACAAGATTGTACAGGTGGTTAAGATGGACACAAGGTTAAGATCACAAAAATGTGTACCTATTTTGTCAACTTTAATGTGTTTTGATACTTTTTGAGTTCGAAAGCTTTATTTTAAATTCAATTTTAATTTTAAATGTTTCGAATTGCCCCCCCCCTACGCCGCTACTGTTTGGGATAGAAAGTTATAATTTATACCAAAAGATAGGGAATTAAAAATAAAAATTGACATGTCCGGGGAAAATTGCCACCAAGTAAGGCTACAATTTAACGAATTTTATTCCATACTTCCATACATTCCATACATTCGCACTGTATGTACTCAAGCGAACAAACCCGAAAAGTTGAAATGTTCGACGAGTTTACACGGGGAATTTTTTTGTAAATAAATAACAATAAATTTTCCCGTGACATACAATAGTGATTTTATGTACATGTTCTAGACGTAAGTTTAGTGACCTACATGTTATGTTCCGTTGCAGACTATTCAATAATATTATAGATGATATTAAGTTTAATGCAATAGTTCGGACGGAAATTTCGGTATGGAATCATAACTTGCTTGCCAAATCGAATCAGAATTTCATTATGCAAAAGGATTACTTGAACATGACACACAGTGTCAAAAGCATGCGCTTGTAGTCTTTAATATAAATTTTGGACCATAAAATAAAATAAAAAAATTCTGCCAACCTGGATTTAGTTAAGTTTTTGACGAAAACCCAAAAAAATTTCCGTCAACTTGGATTTTCGTAAAAAGACAATTTTTGTCGAAAACCAAATCTCTGTGAATTTAATAAACTTCAAATCCAATTTATTTCTCTCCCTACCATCCACATAAATTTAAAGACATAATTAAACCTTTCATTTCATGCGATAAAATCATACAGAGATCGATCCATCACGACCAATTTTATCATGTACTTGTGTAGCGAATTTCGCACAAAGCAATTGTTCACGTCTCCTATCTAAATCCTAAATAG
Source organism: Lethrus apterus (assembly GCA_018397195.1). NCBI lineage: Eukaryota > Metazoa > Arthropoda > Insecta > Coleoptera > Geotrupidae > Lethrus > Lethrus apterus. The sequence continues at coordinate 19,123 of JAFFZR010027656.1, read as the reverse complement.
ACAAAACTCGGCGCTGTGACACGAACATAATCATTTGAGTGTCGATTAATAACGGCTGAAATAACGCTCCACGTTTAAATTTATCTCGCAGTTTAATATTGAAATGAACGCGATCGATACGCGCAATAATACAGATGTGCACTTGTTTACAATAGGTGCACTAAATCGAAACTAACTGTGCGATTATTTTTGTTTTTGAACGTTTAAACGTTCATCGCGATTTAGAACGTCGATTTTTCTCGTCTTAACGTTAACGAATCATTTTCACGAAAAGGCTTATATTATAAATTAACATTTATTAATTCTTTTTCTCTATCATCTCTATCAATATAATCTGTGCATCTCGCACTTAGGATTTAAATTTACAAATAAATGGGCAAAAAATTAATCTGTCAATTAGGCGACTTAAAAATAGATAGAAATTTTTTAAAATTAAAAAAATGTATACACTTCGAGACAAATTGTTCAAGTCCTTTTTAAGAATATGAAAAACTAACGCTGATTGAATCTGAACCGCAAAGCTTTGTGCTGTATGTAATGTTGATTGGATTTGAATTTTCTACGTAATCGAGATTGTCTGCAAAGGCTTCACTTCATAAATTCAATAAAATCCAATTTATCGACTTACAAGCCGAAAAGATTTCTTCTAAGAATTAACGAGCTTGGTAGCATTTTTTTTTTTTTAATCGGCAATTTCGAGTTTTTAAGCCTTCGTTCGTCTTCGGTTCCAGAATGCAATTTTTCAACTTTTTCAACTCGTTTTTCAACCTCGTTATTTGCGTGAGCGTTTGTATTTATTGACAAAATTGTCTTGTAATTTTCAAATAATTATTGATGTGTCAACTGAATTGGGAATTGTCTGTGGGGTTCCAAAGGGAAGCGTATTGGGACTGCTACTTTTTATAGTTTTCATTTATTATATTAAAAAAGGCAGACAATACATATGTCAAGCTGGAATGTTCGAACTGGTCGATTCAATATTTAATTAGAAAGTAAACCAACAATTGATAAATAAATGAATAGAATTTTGATCTGTTTATTAACTAGCAACCATTGTAATAGTTGTCTGGAATTAAATAAGATTGCTGTTTACAATAAACTAAAAAAAATTGTGATTAGTTAAAATAACAACTTTAAGAAAAGCGCTCGAAAGCCAATTCCTCTATGTCAATCATAATATTTAAGCTAATGAACATTTATTTTTAAACAAAAGTTTTTAAAAGATCTCAAGATCCACTCTGTATTTTTTTCCCATTTCTACGTTTTAATCGGGCTATTCTTAGTTATTCACAATTCAAACCTGAGATGTGAATAATTAGCTGCTTACCAGTATCACCTATCAGTAATTTTCTTCCAAATTCATCCTACCAAGGCACCTGCCAAATATCCAATCAAACCTCCAATAAACTAAGTCCACTTTTCCCCCATTAAGTAATTTAATATGTATGTCTCTGCTCTTCCTCTTTTATCAACATGACTTACCAACCTTATCCTTTTCTTATCCAAACCCTGTTGTTCGTAATGTTTTTATGCTTCCATGATTTTTCATTTTTTATTCGCAAAATTCTCGAAGGTTTTAGGGAAAAATAAAATTTTCTATTTCAATAATGGTAGTCGATAACGACCTAGAAATATTATTTTTCCTGCGAAATGGCATATCGAAGAAGATTTTTTCCACGAAACTCAAATATGCCTTAATAACCAAGAAATACTTCAATTATTTTTGAAAAATGCGAAATTTGAGCTTTTTTCATTTTTCTAAATTTCAAAATTTCATAAATCGCGACTATAAATTTCAAAATGCGCTTAAATTTAGAAAAAAATTGAAATAAAAACTTTAGTTTTCAGTCGTTTTTAGTTTAAAAAATTAAAGTAGGCTGAATTTTAATCCTACTTTAATTTTTTAAAACTGAAAACGACTGAAAACTATAGTTTTTATTTAAATGTTTGTCTAAATTTAAGCACATTTTTGAAATTTATCGTCGCGATTTATGAATTTTAAAAAAATTAAAAAAAAAATAAATTTCGCATTTTTAAAAAATAATTTATGTATTTCTTGGTTATTAAGCCACATTTGAGTTTCATGGAGAAATCTTCCTCGCTATGCCATTTCGCAGAAAAAATAATATTTCAATGTCGTTGTCGACGACCATTATTGAAATAGAAAATTTTATTTTTCCCTAAAACCATAGAGAATTCTTAAACAATGAAAAATAATGGGAAGCATAAAAACGAAATTAAATTAAAGTAGAATGTTTGTAGAAGCGAAGAAAAATTTAACCGCAAGTAAGGCAGTTGTAATGTACTAAAATCTAAATAGCTCATATAAATACAAAAATTAGAAAACGATTGCTACAAAAATTCATATATTTACCAATAATTTCAAAATTTTGGTAAAAAGTCTTGCCATTTGTTAACGAACATCATATCTTCGCCACATTTGTATCGCAGTTCATCATAAGCGTAATAAATCACAAATTAAATGTACAGTAACGTCGCACTCAAGTATCCGTGAATTTCGAAAATGATCTTCCACGTGACGGAATTATCATTAGCTGAAAGTAATAAATCATATCTCCGTTTCAATAATAGACAGCTCACATACTCGACTCAAACTACATAATTCATGGTACCATCACGGGGCAAATTAATTGTTCGAGCCTCAACGAAGCAAAAAATGTAGTTGTTTGAAGAATCGTCCAAAAGTATGGAAAATTCGTCAAAGGAATTTTTGTATAAAAAAATTGTTTTTATAATCGTGAATTGTTGGGATTGGAATGTTTAATATACAAATTCCTGTTAAATTAATAATAAATGTGACGGTAAAATACATTTTTTCTAATTGTGATCTGCAATATACTCACTGTTGGAATTTATGTTATTTAGAATAGGCGAGGGAATTAATTTTGTCGGCGAGTTAATTATAAATTTGGATTTTAAGTGGAAACCGCGTCGGTAAATCAATAGTGTTGTCTACGATTACACGTTGATATTTGAAACTATGCACATTTACTATAAATTAGACACCACAATAAATTCAATTAATTTAAAGGTTGAATCAAAATTTTACGTTTGGAAATATCGATTTATTGAAATCCATTTTGAACTTGATAGGTATAATTCCACAGGAATAACTACGGGCTCTCGAACATAAAAAAATCGGTAGTAAATTAAAATTCGTTGTCTGTAATCTCTAGGATAAAACTCTGCGTTTCCGAACAGAAATAATCTCCGGGCGTCCGTGTCCCCCACATTTTTTCACCGCGAAAAATCACATAAATTATGAGATTCGAGCCGAGCAATAAAATACGTTTTTTGTGCTTTCGCTTAATGTTCGAATTTACAACGCAACATTGCTCGAGCATACCTGTACGAATTTATGACGAAAAACACGCCTTTTTATTTCTGAAATTTCGAATTTTATTAAAAGCTCGATTATTTTTATTTTTTTATGGATGTTGTAAAAATGTTAGGGAAATTTTGCTGATAATAAAAAAATATCAACAGAACAAAATTTTATATTTCAATGCACATGGCATCAGACTGTAACTTTTAAACTGGAAAAGATCATTTTATCAATTATTTGTAGTTAAATGTTGTGTAAGTTAAGGCAACTAATTTGAATTTTGTACTGTTACCAAGAGGGGGTTTCACCCGAAAATAAATTTATGGAGAAGGCGCTTTAAACCAGGCTGTGAAGGAAATGTCGCGCCGTTAAAACTTCATAAATATGCGCAGGGGCTAAAGTAAGCAACAAGTTTTCGTTTATTATTCACGTAGAGCTTTTTAATTTTGTCAAGTTGTATGAACTATCCATAAATTATGGGAAAATGTGTTATTTGAAAATTTGTTCAAAATTTAAATTAATTGATGAACCTATCTCACAAATATTTTATCTTTAACTTCAGCTAGTGGGTCCTGATGAGGACAATTCCTCTCGCGACGTTTCGATGAAATCTCATTCAGCTTTTTCTAGTGATTTTTTAGATTTTTTGCTTGACAAAATTCTAAAAAAAAACAATTTTTTGAAAATTTTCTTCAGAATTTTGAAATGAAAATTTCTGTATTATTGTAAAATGAAGTTCTAAGCAAGTTTTTCTAATAAAATGTTTGGAAATTCGTTAAAAAAAGTTCTTGCCCAATTTACAAAGAATTTTTTTTACATAATGAAAGTTACGTGACAAAATTAATATAGCACATCTTTGATCTTAGAGCCAGCAGAGTTAATTCCCATACTAGCTTTTTTTCTAAACCAAAGAATACAAAAAAATTCTATATGTTGCAGACTTATTGTCAGACGCTGTACATATTGCTGTGTTATTTTCTATGATAACGAGATGAAAACAATGTGCTGAGCCATTTCTAGTCCACATCAAGAAGCACCAGGTTTCATGCAATCATAAAGCAAAGAAATACAACGGAAACTCCAAGAACCGACTTTATTTAATTACAAAAGGGAACACAAAATGAAATTTTATTTAATTACATCAGAGCTATATTTAGAGAAAGTATAAAGGTAAATCGACGAAGATGAGCAAATCAAAGAAATTGATTCATCTGTGTCATTCGAATAGTTCAGAAATCGACGAAGAAGAAAAAGAAAAAAATTTAATTACCACTAATGAAGGGGACGAACGAGGAAATTTCGAAAAAATGGAAGGAAATCTAGAAGAAATTGAAAAAAATTAACGAAGGGAGCGTGTTAGTTAATATTTCAAGTATTCCCTTAAAAAAAGAAAAGAAGCACAAGTAAAAGAATAAAAAATTGAAGAAAGTGTAACCACCACCACCACTGAAAAAGGGCAGAAAAATAACTATTGTAAAAAGAAGAAATTTCGAAGTGTTTAGAGTAACACTTGATAAAAATAAAAGTCTGTTACGAAAATATCCGGGAAACAAATATCACAGCAACATATATCTATATGTCATATATAAATGTTTCATTTTTTAAGTCACAATGGCATTCATATTTGCTAGTTATTTATTTTTAGACTTATTCTATAGCCAATAACAATATATTGTATTATGACCTTGGTTCATTTATTAGTTTAACTACTTTTTATTGCAATCATTGTTAATTTTTATTTAAAAAAATTTATTCGTTTATATCCAACCTCACATATCAAACTTACCTATAACAACAACATCTTTAAATAAATGTAATTATTTATTATTTCAAAATATTTCTTAATTTTTTTTTTTTTTTAATCCAACTCCTTCCATCTCACTGGACTCACTACTTCTCAAATCACGAAAAAACCTCCTTTTTTAACAAAGGCTGACGTTATATAAACAGGTGTCCATGCCCACTTTCGTTTTATATTAATCCTGAAGTTACTAAATTCCCCTTCTACAGTATAGGGACTCAAATATAAAGATAATTGACTCGACTTTTTGCTAAAATATTTACTGGATGTATTCTCATTCGAAATCTTATTTAGGCACCCTCCTGCCTGTTTCCACTTCCAGCTTTTCCTGGCATGTTTAATTCAAAACAATATAGTCAAGGGTGGACTCTAGTCGTTTTTCAGTCGCCTCAGTTGTAACCTTTCGAGGCATTTGAATTCTTTGAAACCCTTCTTTTCGGCCATATTGCTCTGCTTAGCCGTTCCTCGGATCTCTTTGCTTTATCAAGAAAACCCCAAGTGGTCAGCAGAATTGAGGTTTTCCCTTACGATCCAACTTAAATACATCTTTGAACTCCTCAGTCGGCTACCGCTTCCATTTCAGGCTCCTCTCCTTCTTCTTACCGCTTTCCTGAATACCATCGCCTTAGTCTTCTCGACATTCGGTTCTAATCCCCTTTTTATAGGAATCTTAGGAACCTCGCATTGTATTTACTACAAAATTAACCCCGAGGAAACCGTGAAATTTTAAACGGAATTTCAAAGCTTGATTTTTTTGAAAACTTCCCACTTAATCAGTAAAATTTTCGTTTTTCGTTTGAAATCCTGTTGATTTATAGATTTATACGTTCAAATTTGAATAGCTTCCCCGACACATACATTAACTCCACGCCATTTGATTTAATTGAACAAGTGTGTTGCAAATTTCTGAATGCGATAAAGCGACTCGGTTGCAAACGAATGAAGGGATGCATCGCTTAATGTTCACGTGAGCGTTGTCAGTGGCAGGAAAACGACATGTTAAATGGTTTTCATTAGGGAGAATTTAGTAGTTTCATTTTGGATATTTTACTTTAATAAACGTACCTTACGGCGGATTTACTTCCGAGATATATTACGCCACATCCTTTATTAAGGCTTATTATACGTGATGCATTCGAATTCTTTTTCATTCGTTATTAAAGGACGAACAATTCGTTTCTACGTGTACGGATGGAAGGACAGTGGATGTTTAGTGAGCTAGTCCATTCCATGCATCACTTGCGTAGACAGCGATCTGATGGTGAGCGATATCTCACTGTCACAAAATGTCAACCAGCTAAAACCTATTGTATTTATGGGTGCCATTTACGATTCTGTTCAAAAATACACAATTTTCTATTTGTCGGAAAACTTTTCTTGAAAACTTTAAGAAGTTAAATAAATTAAAATTGACATAAAAATGTCGCTGTTAGAAACCGAATGAACACGAATAATCCGTGTACACAGAGATAAACTTGTTGTGAACGATAAATACTTGGCTACGAAAGATTAACGGTCGGAAAAACGAAAAAAGATTCGATAGGGAAGACCTAACAGTAATTCGAAATTCACAAAAGAGCTTTGCGATTAGTTTCGGCTTTAATCAGGATAAGTGTGTCTCTGGAGAATTATAGGGCGGAGCAACAAAAAGGACCAGTTAAAAATGCATCTACCCATCTAACGTAATTAGACGAAGCTAATGAAGCACAAACTGGTTGTCTCGTTTTATTTCGGACATGTTCTACGGATCACCAGCCTTCGTTTCGTTTTGCGGCGGGGAGAAAAACCGACGTAAAATTGCAGATTTTACTCGGTGTTTACCGGCACGGTGGAAGAAGGAAAGGGGGGGCTGTGAGTAACGTCGAATAATTTGTAAGAGACGGCTCGCCCGCACGTTCGAAATTAAAAATAAAAGTCGCTTACAATTAACACAAGCCGGCACGAAGCGCCCGAGACGAATGAATTAAATTTTCCAAATTAAATTCTTGATGATTATACGGGTTTCTAATTATTTCTATTTTGTCGGAGCTTTTACTATTTTTTCGTATTTTTTCGTGTATGGAATTTGAAACAAATTATGGAACTAATTATCAATGCAATTTTTCAATTAAACGAAATTTCTGATTTTGTCATTTTTTTTCTCTTAGGAAATGCACGTGAATTAATGCCCTATAAAACACTAGTGTGTCCCACGAGCGATTTGTGTAGATATATTGTATTTTAGTTGTTTTTTTTTTAAATTAAATAGATTTAAATCTAAAACATGTATTTCGATTTCCTAACACTGTAAATCACCCACAGTTGGCGAATAACACAGAATTTCCACTAAGTGGCGAACTTTCCAAGACGTTTTAAAAATTAATAGAAAAAACAACCTCCATATGTCGACGAGTTCCGAAGTCTACAGACAAGTTACATACGTACGTGTAACCGATGCCTTAAATTTTTCAATTCAATCGCATTGGGATCGATAAAGGCAAAGTTTCGATCTCCTCCCCTTTCGTTTTCATAAATCCCGCCTCCTGCTAATTTAATCGCAAGAAATTCTTCCGAATTAGTTCGAGATTTAAACGCGAATTTCGTCTTATTCCCGGAAAGTTTTCGATGAGAAGCCGTCAAGTAAGAGTCCAATTTGCTTGGATATTTTCATTACGCGAGCGGGACAATGCGAAAGAATGTTTTTAATAAACTCGGACGGGAAATTAGATGCGATGATAACCTACGATGTGAAATTATTATTGTTTCTTGCTGTTTGCTCGCTGTTGTTTATTTTAATTAACTTATTGTTTACATTCGTGTATTCGTACTGGTAAATATCAAATAATGTTTATATTACGAAAAATAAATAATAATGACATTGGAATTTCATATGAAATTTTGTAAATCATTTTCTAAATTCAATTAGTTCTATAACGAGATAAGACTTTGCAAGTTTCTAAAACAAAAGAAAACTTCATAAAGACACATAAATGTAATTAGGTCACACGCCCAGACTACAAAGAGACGCTCAATTTATACATCGTTCGTGTACTTTTACCTTTTTGTAGTTTGCTCGCCTTCCAGACGCTCATTATTGAATTTGCAAGTCTCGATGTGCCTTCTAGTAATTTCGAAAAGTTTGTGAGGTATAAACGGCATCGCTAAATGCCAACGACAGACGGTATGATATATGGCATAGTTTTGACGTTCATTGGCAATCGATAATGGAGCAAGGTGCGCGGCAATAGTGTCGTGCTTCAAGATTTAAGTTGAACCTTTAAGTTTCCCTCATAATTGTCTGAATGAACTGATACATCTGGAGAATCGAATTTTAAAAAATGATCGAATTTTTATGAAATTTAGTTTCTGTAGCGATTTTCCGGAGAATATTTGTTTTAGATTTTTTCTTGTTTATCATGTGAGGAATTTATTTCCAGAATCCAAAAGAAGACAACATTTTTTTAAAAATATTTAAGTGAAGGAAATTTCACCAACCCAACCCTATAGATTTCTACGCAAAAATGAGGGGGCGTTGCAAAAACAAATCTTGGAGAATTTTTTCATATTTAGAAAATTTTTGAATTAAAAGTTGTATCTGTATGGCAAAAGTTATCGCTTCTTTCTTTCAGCGACCGGATCGTTATTTTTTCATTTCAGTTGTTCAGTTTAGTCGTTGCTTCCTTTGTTTTTGGTTTAAAACTGCAACCTTTAATTAAAATTTAACATTTTTTGTGATGCACAGCTCCACCTCTCGGTGAACGCCGTAACATCAGGCTACCTTGGACAAGGAATCTATAGGTGAATGAACAATCTTCCATTGCTACCAAACAGTCCCGTCAGTGTCGACAAAATGATACAGTAAGCTTGATATGCATTGAAAGCTCACCTCCGTAGACTAACGTTAGTTTCTGGGCGAAGAAACCCATCGTCAGTATGGCTGCTGCGAGGCATCAATGCATGTCGAACCTGCGAGATTATCGCCGGAACGGCAGTAGTAATCTGTAACTGATGCACAGCTCCACCTCTCGGTGAGCAGGTAGCAGACGCCTGATTTTACGACGATCAGGTTTCCATTTGAGAATTTGTTTCTCTTGAGATTTAAAGATACTCTTCACATCCGAATCAACGTTTCGCAAGACTCATTCACAAATTTCAACATAAGAATATTATAGAACATAGAAACCTACAAGTTGTTCACATTTTAATTCAACAGTGTCTTGATAGTCTTTATAATAAAAAAAAAACTTAGTCAATGCCTATGACAAAACCTAATCAAATTAAAACTTATAGATTGTTCCAAATTTTCCCACATCATTGCTTTTTGCATTTCTGTTTTTCTGATTATTATTATTATTAAGTGGCTCTACTCGTTCGATAAAAATTGTATTGGTATTTTCTTCTTCCGAGGTTTAACATACAAATTTTATTCTTGATCTGTCTTTTAGTAAAATGCATTGATAAATTTAAAAAAATTTAGGTCAGAAATATTTGCAAAATTTTGGTCAAGTTTTGAGCAAAATAAAACGTAGAAAATTAAGGAATAAATGAAATTTCGACATAATTTCTTTCTATATTTGAATTTTAGTTGCAGTTTGACAAAATCATTTGCAGCGTCAATATATGATGCTTCAATCCAGATGGATAGGATAAGTTTGAAGTGCATGAATAAGTAGATTTGAGGATAAATCAATTTATTTATATTATTTAAGTTTTTTTGGGCTGAAGTTTGCAAACACATTTTAGACTTATTGTGGTCGCCACAAGAGGACTTAAAGTCGCAATCAGAAAGTGGATTCAATCAAATTTTGAATCTGATGGAAAAATTCGTCGTTGCCAACAGAATATTGGGTTAAATTAAACCTTAAAGATTAGATAATAATTAATTTTCTCAAATAAAATGGCATGAACCAGTTTCCAATTTAAGAGATAAAATTGTTAGGTTTTTTCCGATTGGCTCCGTTTTCAACTAAAAAGTTCAACTAAAAAATTATTAAAAAATGCAACCCTGCGTGGATCGATCACATCCGATATTTCCTTCAACAAGACAAATTTACTCTGAGGAAGTAACTAGTAATTAGATGTATTTTCTGCTTTAAAACAATTGTAATCGGATAACTGAATAAGTTTCCTTCGGGATGAATTGATTCATTAGCTACTCATTACATTAATTGTCCCAGTTTTGTGCTCAGTTCTTGAACTGCACGTTTATACTTGAACTGTTTACATCTCTCCATACATATTGCTGTGTTACCGGCTAGCTCGCATAAATAAATTTTTAATTTATTTATAATTTTAAATTGTCTGATTACAGGTTTCTATACTTGGTTTATGGAAAAATACACAATTTTATGTACTTACAACGGAAATCCTTATTACTAAACAAAATGTCCAAATACAATCTGCCTCCAACAGAGGTCGGTCGTTTTGATCACGAATACCTACGTTTAACAATAAAATATTAAAAATCACTAGAAAATCGATATAGATGCGTACATTAATCGTTAATAATTATGGTTTTGTACGATTACTAATTGTGCATACAAAGTGTATGTGTGTGTGTGTGTGTGTGAACGGATGCACGTTATTTTTAGGTGAGTATTACTTACAAATTTATATACCTGGAAATGTCTATATCCCGCATGAATGTAGGTTATGTTGCCAGCTCAATTTTAAGTACTTTTCTTATTCTAATTAAACTAATTTTCCTCATTCACCTCTGGGTTTTTCACACACAGGGTTTCGAGTAAATTAAATTACATGAATAAAATTAAATTTTGACTTCTCTCATTCACACCTGGTTTACCACCTAGGGTTTCGAGATCTTAAATTACATGAATAAAATTTTACTTCTCTCATTCACACCTGGTTTTCCACCTAGGGTTTCGAGATCTTAAATTACATGAATAAAATTATATTGACTTCTCTCATTCACACCTGGGTTTTCACTCGCAGGGTTTCGAGTAAATAATTACACAATAAATCAAATTGATGTTTCCCTTCACCGCTGGTTATCCACTCAGGGTTTCGGATATTGAGACAAAAATAAACATATAACACCAACAATTCTTTTTATTATAAATCAACACACAAATTTGTTGTATACTGGAAATCCGGATTCAGAAATGACCCCTCATAAGTATTCATTGGAGCCCTTGACACCAATTTCCGGAAGATTGTTATGGTTTTGTCTCATTTTTGGTATGTTTTATGAATCTATTTATCTCTATCAGTACTAATCTTAATTATTTACAGCAATTTCTCTCCAGATATGCAAGGAATCCGACCTCTGATGAAAATCTTTACAATTTATTATTATTCAACCCACATGGGCCAGTCCGGAACATAGCAATATGCATAAGATAAATGTACGTTTATGTATAGATTATTACGTTTATCATCGGCATACGCACATGAATAATTTCTATAATATGCAGGTTGGTTAACTAGCATCGGAGATGTGGCTTGTAGCTACAAATATCGTTGTATGTTTAAAATGATCAAAGCTCTGTGTTTAATGATATTACGCCTGTCATCAGTGTTGACATTAAAATTAATTAAAATGATATAAGTTTTTATAAAAATTATTACTATATTTAAAATAATCCCTTGATTTTGGATTATTTTGTAATTGAGATCAGGAGCGTCCGATTATTTTTAAATCGTGCATTTACGCCAGTAAACAGGGTGTGGGTTCGTTATTATTACTCAGACAAAAATGTTTCGTGATGGATGTATAAATAACATTATGAACTGACTAGACTCTTAATGGACGGTCTTAATGGAAAGTAATGTTATACGTTATATGTCTTCCGTCTGCCCATCAATTCTCTCCTTTAAATTGTTTATGTTACGCAGTTACTTTTTATAAATTATCGAAATTTGTAAATATCGCCAAACTCGTCTAAATTCGTAAATTACACACAACTTCGCTAAATTTCGCTCGTTTTCCTCGTCCGTCATAAAAAAAATCGCGTCGACGTGTATTTTCAATTCAAACGATAAATTAACAATTCCCGACTTCCATTTAAATGTTAATAACGTAGGAGTTTCGTTGGCAGACGGGGATGCGCAAAACTTAATTAAATTTATCATTAGACGTTTCCTTAATGTGAAGCAGTTGTTCTTATCTGTTTTCGTTTACGTAAACGTCAGCGTGCTCGTTTCGATGTTCTTTTGTTTTCGGCCGTTACAAGAGACGTCTTTCTTTTGCGTTTGATATTCGAAATTAACGTTAACGTTTTAAAGTAAACGGGGAATGTCCACGTCGAGCTCAACGATCAACACCGAAACGATGCAAAAATTGCTGCGAGAAATATCCAATGAAGAAAATAAAAATTATATAAATTAAATCTGTAGGTGCTTTAAGTCTTACAGTGTGAAAATGTTTAGGAAAGTGTTTTGTCAGCGAAGCCTGGCTTTGATCCAAATCTCAAGATTTATTGGGTATTTTATCAAGCTCAAAGATTTTTACATCTTTTCCTACTAATTCATACATAAAAACATATAAACTCATCATTAGTATCTCGCTTAGCTTAAAAGATACAAAGTCGGTTAAATTGGGGGAATAATTCGTAAAGAAGTTACGTTAAATTTTTAGGGATTTTGAAAAAATTGCAGACATTGCAACGTTTTGTCGCGCGTATTATGAAATATTTTATACATTATTATTATTACTAACGAATATTATTATTTTGAATTTTTTGATTGATGTGAAAATGTATTTTTTTGTATATTAAAAGTAATAATTAAATAGTCAGTTTTCATTATAAAAAAAAGGTAAAACTTTTAAGTGACACAAAATTTCTCTCGAGAACTTTTTAATCAAAGGAGAAAATAATTACGACGATAATTAATAATTAAAATGTAAGTAACGGGACAAAACATCTGACGGTTTTTTTTTCGTTTTTAATTTTGCAACCAAATTGTTTTTTCACACAAACTGGAAAAACTGTATTGTATGTAAAGAGTTGAATCAATTTTATTGCATTTTATCAAATTTTCTCGCGAACGTCGTCGATCAAAAAATATAAAAGCGAAAAATTATTTTGATTCTTTAAAAGGAACTTTGAATAAACTGTAACTTAATAATTTAGTAATTCAAGTTCGGAGTTGTGTGTTTTCGTTTGGTTTTAAATCAAACCTTTCAAACTTGCCGTACTTTTATTTCACCAAATGGAGCTTTTTACATATCATCCTCATCCAATTTAATAATAGATGAAAATGGAAGCTTTTGTGTAACACGATACAGCATCTTCGCATTTTTCCTTTTTATTTCAAAACATATTAACTGTAAGTGTGGCGGAAAGAGCTTTTATACTCCTCTTTAGAATGATGTAATAAATTCCACTCAAACTTCCACTTTTTTTTTTCTTTTTAATTTACCGACGTGAAATTTGAAAATTCATTTCGTCTCACTTCTCGAACGTAAAGTTTGTTTCTTCATTCATGCTCGCGTTGTCAACAAATTCGCTTGACACATTGAAAAATATCGATACATCAATATCCACACTAAAGCTCACTTGACCCATAAGTGTCAACGTAAGATTTATTCGTAAATGCAAAACATACACGAGAAATCGAAATCTATGATAAATTTACATTTTTAATAAAAAATTATTATTCATTTATGATGACAAAAAATACCCGATTATCCACGATAAATTCAAATTATTAAATTATGTTATGTATGAACCTTAAATTATAATAAAGTTTTAATACATCTACATATGCATGTAATTCAACTTGTATGATGCAAGTTTGATGCAAATGCAAAGATAAGTAGAGGCCACGTTTGTGAGTGAACTAAATTGAGGTCCTAACGGTAATTAGCAGTTTAACCGTGAAGTCGCTTCAACATTCGTAAACTCACAATGATAATGACTTAAGTGGTGAACAAAGGCTGAAGCATTGTCGATGGGGTTTCTGAAAACGACGACCTTGATTAAGGAGTTAGTTGGAGCAAGTAGATAAATGAGATTGCGCTTGTTATCTCGTACATAAACTGACGCATAACGCCTCCAACGGCGCAAAATGCACTTCATTTAATTTAATAAACTCCAAAATGACTTTATTAACTTATTATAAGATCTTTGTAATGAAAAATTATTTTTTTTTTAAATTTATTTAAAACGTTCTAGTGTAGTAATTATTATTGAAGGTTTTTAAACATCATTTTAAAAATTTTCTCGAATTGAATTAATACATAATTAAATACGCGTATGTTGATTCGAATCCCGAGTTGATTCGAATCGCGAAATTGTGCAAGCACGAAACTTCCTTAAACTAATTATATGCATGAAATATCCATTAATTGGTCTGTAGGCCGTCTAGACCAGGTCTGTCGCTTAAGGTCCGGATCAAGCGTATAGTAGTTTTACAAAAAAAAAAAAATCCCAGATTAATGTTTAAAACAGTAAAAGTCAAAATTTAATTAAAAAAATTATTAGTTTTTTAAATTTTGAAAAACAATTTTATAAATTGTTGTAGTGTCGCGTAAAACGTATTTCTGCAACAATTATTAACACTCAAAATTTTCCAATTACAGCTTGTTCGATTGATTGATAATTTATACGTGTTTTATTACACGAACTGAATAATTTGTATTATCATTTTTCGCACTTCGATTTATACGCAAAACAAATACATATATTTTGTTTGATTCGTGGCGTTATTTGTCGAATAAATTTTATTGAAATTATTTAACTGCGAATTTATTATATCAATATTGTTCAGTTATTTATGTCATAGCAATAAATTTTAATTGAAAAAAAAAATCAAATGGTTTTTATTAAATCGTACATATATTGGTTGATCGTTTGCATTGCTTTAGTCAATATTAGCATAGGTTTCCTGGCTATAAATAATGTAAAAAATATTTATGGACCGAGAAAAAGAAGATGATAAATTACACGCAAGCTTAATAAGATTAAACAGACAGATTGCTGTGTTTCTTTATGTTTATTCTTATGTATGTATGTACACCGCACGACGCGCGACGAGACTAATCTTTCCAGTTTAATCATTTCTAAAAGTTAATTTTTATAATCAGAATCCACGATCTTTAAATTTTACATACTTAAAATATTAAATCTTTTTAAAAATGTTACTTGGATGAAATTCGTAAGTCCTAATAGTAGTCCATCATGCGCCTAAGCCATTAAAACGTCTATACAATAGTACGCCTTAATTCTTAAAACGCCTTAATCCATAGCACGTCTCTATCCTTACGCTTTTCCTATGCTTAAACCGTACATTGTTTGTATCCATTTAATGATACCAATGCGTGTCCGGAAATTTCTTTCCATCACTGTATATACATGAAATTCTGATACCAGTGCCTGTCCGGAAATTTTTTTCCATCACTGTATATGAAAAATGAAAAAATGTCTTTCTTTATTAAGTAATAATAGAAAGAATTTACTTTTTAAGGTCAAATTTTCTTATTTTTCTTAGAAATATGAATTTTCTTTATCAAGTAATAATAACATGTTTAAAATATTTACTTTTTAAGGGTTTTTTTCAAATTTTCTTATTTTCTTAGAAATATCAATTAAAAACACTGTTGAGTATTAAATCTTCGAAAGATGACAAAATTTGATTTTTAATTATCCAATGAAAAATTCATAAACCTCTTTCGGACAACTTTTAAAACTTAGCTTTCTGGCTTTAAAAAACGCAACCAAATGTTTGATTTATTTAAATTACTTTAAAATAATTAAAAATATTCTTATTTTCTCTTTACATTTTTTTAGCGTAATATGAAATATCAACAAGGGTCGTTACATAAAATGCATACAATTTTCGACTTGTCACCATAAAACTGATAAAATCATAATTACAACGTAACTGAACCTCTTGCAGATTTTTTTCATAAATTATGAAAAACGTCTTATGGCCCTGCAACGATTTTTTCAATTACTCCTTAAACATCCTTCCTGCCTTCTAAGATAGGATAAAATCGAATATAACGATCTCAGATTTTTGAAATAAGAAAAGCTTGCGGTCGTTAGTTTCTGGAAAATTACACAGATGGTTAAGATGAACGATGACCCCACGATTAAGGTCATAAACATTTGTTCCTATTTTCTCCATTTTATCGATTTTTATTGATATTTTTGGTGTTAGAAAACTTTTATTCGTTCCAAACCAAGAATTTTAAATGTGTTTCTTTTTCCATTTAAAGATCTTCAAAAATTACATAAATTATTTTTATCCAATATTTCTCAAAGTGCATGTCAAATATCTAATGTGCTTAAATTTTACTGCTACCGTGAAACAATATTTTCAAAACAAAAATACCAGTTTTTTGGGGATATTTGTGGAAATTTGAAAATTTTTAATGTAAAAAGTAATGTTTACACATTAACGTTCTACATTTGAAAACAAATGTTGTTTACAACGTATGGAAATTTTGTTGGGTTGGTATCTATCACAATAGAATTTAAAGCCTTCAAAACCTATTTAAAGCTAAGCTAGCTATTTATAATGAAAATTGCATAAAATATGTCAGTTTAAGTGTGCAAATTTCTCGGATATATAAGTTTGTAAACTAATTTATTAATATTATGGCTATACAACACATCTATCGTTAGTTTTCAATGTTGGCTATTCTCGTAAAATTTGGAAATAAAAATTGGCAAAAATTTAAACCCAATCTTCTAGGGTAAATTTTAGCGACACCCTTTTCCCCGCTACAGTTACGTCTCTGGTGTAAGTTTGAACTGGATTAATATGAATGGCTCACGTTGTCTAAGCTTTTTTATATTTTTATATTTTAATCACTTTTCGCACGTAATTTGAGAGAATTAGCCCCAAGAGTCTTAGTCTAAGTATACAATAAGCCGATTAAATATTGTATGACGTAATAAGAAAAGTTGCGGCGTAAAACCTGAAATTCGAACGAAAAGTTTATAATTAATGGAGCAATAAATTAAAACAAAGACGTGTTACGGCGCGAACGAAAAACCAAAACCGTCTTCGGAGCGCTGAAAGCTGATAGCTTTCCCACAGTCATTAATTAAATAATTACTTAACGACCTCCTCATCCTTTACGTTCTTTTCCCAAATCGAACCAATAATAACTCGAAGTGCATTAAGCTCGAAAGTTTCTTATTTGTAACGTCAGAGTTTTCTCACACGCGCGGAGCGCTTTTTATTACATTTTTGTTAATATCGTCGTGTCGATGTGACACATTGATTTTATATTTGTAGCAGATGTTGCGATTTGATGGGCGTGTTTTTTAATTAAATATCTGTTATTAACGAAAACAATTGTGACAAGAAAAATTTTTCGTATCAAAATAAATAAAATTCATTTAATTTATAAACTAAACTGCAAAATACTGCGTGAAATTCCACAATGGAAACCGTCACAAATTCTCATAACGTTTACGTTAATATTTCACGAAACAATGCGCGACTATTAATTTAGAGATGCGTATTCGTGATTTAAAGTCGCCATTGTTCGAGGGCGGAAAATTTCTCTTTTGTTCGGAATTCGCACGAAAAACGGATTACGAGACATCGAGAGCATCGAGTGGGCAAGATAAATGCTGCTGACACGGATTTTGTCTTCAAATCTTTAGTCCCCCTCGAGAACACTCTACGAAATCTATCGGAAGAATACCAATTCTTTTGATATATTTACTTTCGTATGTATGTGTTTGGCGGTTTTTTCCTTTTTATATTGCGCTGTATTGAAACGAAACAATATTTATTGTTGCTTCTAGTTTACACTTCGTTACGACCGTATAGAATTTTGTGTACAACTTGAATTGTAAGCGGTTTATCCTCTGATAGGCTATAAATCAAGTTAACAATGTTGGAAAAATCAGTATACATTTTTCCTACGTTATTTTCATGTGATTTATGACTAGGTTATTATTTACTGGTTTTCAAACGACTATGTAATATTTTCAAAACCACTCACTAAAGGAATTTAACACAACTCGTACTAATTAGGATCTCTGTTCAAACAAACATAAACTAGGTAATCTATCTTTATTCAGAATACATAATTGAAATATTTTAAAATCTAAAATAATAAAAATTAACTTTTTGAGATTTTTATATTATGACAGGGGCCTTTTTTAAGGCATCTCGCACTGAAGAAATCAAGCTACACGTTACTTTAGGAATACAAATATTAAAATAATAAATA
Organism: Lethrus apterus; assembly: GCA_018397195.1. Lineage (NCBI taxonomy): Eukaryota > Metazoa > Arthropoda > Insecta > Coleoptera > Geotrupidae > Lethrus > Lethrus apterus. The sequence goes on along the minus strand of JAFFZR010027656.1, from coordinate 838 downwards.
CCGGGTGTGCCAACTATCTGGGGTCGGTCTATTACGTCTTACCTATTCACTTTATTAAAAAATGTTTCAAGTAAAAGTTGTTTGGAGTCAAGTACTCTACACCATAAAATTATTCTGAAATATACAGGGTGTTTACTTTTGCCTATACGTTATACAACTTTGTTATTTTAAATGGAACACCCTGTATATCGACGCATTTTCAGATTCCCCGGAACAAAATAGGGAAAGTATGTACTACAGAGTCCATACTAAAATTGAGCGATTTTCGAGATATTCCACTTTTAGTTAAAAAAAATTAATTTAGGTAGTTCTCTTTAAAAATTAATAATGTTTTTATTAACGACGATTTTGTAACGATTCGTTGGCATAATGGTAACAATGCTTCAAGTTAAACAGTCAATACCAAATATCCTCGTTATATTGTGCAGAGTGTTTTAAAATTGAAAATGAATTGTAGCATCTTTAAAAGGCTAAAACTCGTTTTTTTCAAATGGAACACTCTGTATATTTTTATGCCATTTGATCAAGTTTTAAGTTCTTTTTCGATCGCGTATAACATTCCCTATAGCTAAAGTTAATTCTTTTGGAGTTATAGGTAATTCAGTATCATAAAAGCTGTGTTAGACAAAATAAGATATATGGTAGTAATACCATTGACGTAATACCTTTGAAGTAAATTTATTTAGGAATAGTAAGTATCTGGATATGATGTATTACCTGTAGTTTATACTAAAATTCTAAAGTGATTGTTAACCAGAATATACCGGGCGAGTCAATTATCTGGGATCGGTCTATTACGCCTTACCTATTCACTTGATTAAAAAATGTTACAAGTAAA
>JAFFZR010027655.1:0-22133 GCA_018397195.1 Lethrus apterus | reverse complement strand
TGGTCGAGCAGCTTTTCTAATAACCAAAAGCTTTTCTTTTTCTCCAGTCATGTTTGCACAAAACATTATGGTCAATCTTTCTTTTGCCATTTTTGTAGCCATCCATCGGATGCGTTAAACGTATCACATCTCAAGTCGTTAGCCACTTCTTTGGCCTTTGCTTTTATTAGCGGCCCTGATTTGAGAATAAGATTATATCTAGCTCGAACAAACCACTCAAAACAAATCTTATCAATCTGCATTGCGTCGGCTTTTAATTAATATAATTACCCCCAGAATCTCCGCTTGGGACACTGTGGAGTATATATCGAGAGGTATAGGGTTGGATTTTTCCAATTCAAAAACAGACGCAATATAGTCGAAAATGTACACAAAATGGCGGTGGCAGTGGGAATATCAGAAAATTTATTTTCTTCCAACTTGAAGAAGTCGAACAGGGGAACAGCTGGAACATTTGAAGGAAGATGGAGTGGATCCAAGGCGGCGACTTTCTCCCACTTTTTTCATCGGTTAATTGGACGTACTTTATTCTGTGTTTCGTAGATGGGCGTGCGCTCACCAAACAAAAAGAAAAATACATTTATTTTTTCACCACTTGTGTTTCCAATCGTATTTTCAGCAAAGTTGAGAAAACGGTTGTTGAATATTTTTCCAAAATTCTTTCAGCATTGTATATCCAACGGAAATCGATATCGAATGGAAAGAAAATTAAACTGCGGAAGTCAGTTTTACATTAAAAAATTAAAAATGTTTACTTATACAGCGAACGTAACCTCTACAAATATCTTGTAGGATTATTATAAATAGATAAATGCTCATAAAATGTGTTGCAAAATTTTTGTTTTGTGTTTCTACTAATTAGACGTCGGTCTTCTGCTTGTAATTTTTATTATTTTAGCACATTTCACAAGACAGGTGCACCATGTGTCGATCAATTTCAAAATTATGCAAATAATAAACCCAATTTATGGTGATAATTTTATAATGATGATACGACATCGACCGCCGATAACTCGCCGCAGCATAATATTTAATTGCACACAATAATACATTGTAATTACGTCGGTGATTTGCATACGCGATACGGGATGCCGATAAGCTCCGGCATCGATGATGGCATGAATAAAATTCAAATGGGAGTAGAAATAGAATTTCGAGATTGAAAGTGTCGATAGCGAGCGAGCGAGCGAAACACGCCGCCGCATTGCGAAACGGCGAATTGTAAAAATTACGTCAATGCAAATATACACGGCCGACCGAAAAGAAAACGCGTGTGTTACATAATGACAACGTTAATTAAATATGCCGGATGCTGAAAAAAACGCATCGCATGTTTAGGCCGAAATGGCCAGGCCACTGAATTATTGCACGTAAAAATGTATCAATTTTATTTAAGCGTCGAGTGCATAAACCCAACTTGGGTTTGCGTTTTGTAAAATCAACCTGATTGGCTCTGAGATATTTGATGCTGGGTGGCTATTAAACCCAACTAGTTTTTAATACATAAACTCTGCTAAACCCAGCATTTTTAATTTCGAATGCTTTCGAAGTCTGTTTAAATCAATATTTGAATCCGCAAATTTGTTTAAACCCAATTTTTTTTCTCTGTGTTGTGTTTGAGCGACGACATCAAGTGCATAAACCCAACTTCGTTTTGAAGTTTATGTTTACGAAATCAATAATCATCGTAATTAAGAGATTGGTTGGAAGACAATAAATGTTGAAAGACTTTTAAACCCAAATATTTGTGTAAAAAATGTGACTAAACCTAACACTTTATGCGATTAAATAATATTTAACCTGATCGATTCGTTCAGTGCTGTAAGTCTGTTAAACCTAAATAGTTTTCTACTAAACCCAACTTAGTGACGTTCTGTCTCAAGACTCGCAAGACTCCTATAAATCCCTTTAAACCCAACTTAACTCGGTTGAAGGATTTGTCGCGAACTTGACACGATTTAGCACAACTGACTCCAAAAACTTTTATAACTTCAAATATCACTAAACCTAACACGTTTTACGCGGTTCAATAACATGACACTTCTGAAATGTTCAGTGCTTGAAGTCGGCTAAACCCAAGTAGTTTTCATCCCGTAAATTCCATTAAACTCGGTTCAGTGATGTTCTGTCTCAAAACTCGTCCAAATCCAACACTTTTTATTGGATTGAATAAATGATTTTACTCGGTTAGTGTTCGAAGAAACTGGGCCGACGAAACCCAACTAAACCCTAAACCCAAGTAGACCATATTTTTTATTCAAAGACAGTCCTTCATAATTCTTTACACGAGTCGGTTCGATCTTTATTAGTGTAAATCATCCAAACCCAATTCATTTTAATCCTCTAAACCCAAAAAATCTTGAAATGGATTATTGGACTATTGGATTGGATATGATTTGTTATAATTTGAGTTCGATTAGATTGGATTGGGTATTCTGGGAATTTGGTTGTTTGAATTAAGATTGGGTTTGATTGGTTGGATTGGGTTTAGTTGGGTTGGAGATAAGATATCAGTCTAAATCAAAGTCCGTTTATCCAGGGATTAGATTGGATTCAATTGAATTATATGAACCCAATGCGACCAACGTAAACTCAACCTGATGTAGATATTTCGACGATGAAATCTGAAGGCAAATTCGGCAAAAATCGGTCTGAATATTTAGTCAGACCGATTTATTTTTTATGGTCTTTTTGATGTAAAAATGTTTATTTTAAAAATCTCGGAACGTTGCGTTCTGTTATTTAATAATAAATGCGCACTCGTTGTTGGCGTCCCTCCCCCCTCAGTCGCCGACATCGCCGCCATTTAAATATTTAAATTATTGCGAGTTAGGAACGCAAATCCCTAACAAGTTCGAGATATGGAGCACGCAATAATTAACGGGGTCGTCGACCCACAAACCTCGATACGAGGCGCGTTTGTGTGCGCGGTGCACGCCACAGAAACCCCTAAAAACGACGACCTGATCGACTAAACACGAGGCTTTCGGCGGGCGGAGGGTGATGAACGTAAACTTTCCAGAAAAGGAAGTTGAACTGACACAGTTAGGGGACGAAACTCGCAATAACAAAAATCATGGGCGGTGGCCAGACCCACCGTCGGCGTAAATTTCGCAATAAAACCGGAATTTGATCATCTTTGTTATGAAAAATATTTACTTGCCTTTAAACATTATTCAAATATTTTTTTAGTATTATGTCGAAAGTTTAATTATTTAAGAAAAAGATTGGGCCCATATGATGTCTTTGAAGTACTCCAGATGTGATCAAATGTGGTTATGTATTGTTTTTTTTTTTTTTTTTAGGACGAAGACGATCGCAAGGCACCTTTCGCCACAAATCGCCGCCGCCTTGGACGATATTAGCCTTAGTCGTAGCATCCTCTTCGTTATTTAGTATAGTCGGTGAGTACACATTTTTTTAACGTTTTCAATCGCGGATTTGCGTCGAGACCGGGACGCGCTCCGTCAACGTCGACGAGCGAACGAATGTCACTTTATTGTGTCTGGCGACGCCTAATGACGAAAATGCCGGCGTTGGACGCGTGCCAATCCGGCGTCTCCGGCGTCACGTGCTATTTATGCATTTCCGATAGAGACGCCTGCTTCTTCCTGTTCGTCGAAAATCGCTTCGTTTTTTCTTGTAAATTTTGTCGGTTGTTTTTGCGCCCGACGGAAGTCCTTTTTGTAGATTTTATGTAATAGTCCATTAACGACATAAAACGCTTCTTTGAGCGTAAAATATTTTTTGTATGTTATATGTATTTTGAAATTTATTCCAGAACAATAAAATCGTATGATTGGGAATTCGTTATAACCGCGACGGTCTAGTACCACCATTCCTATCGAGCGGATCGAAATGCAACTCGATGCACATTCTCGGCGTGCTACGTTAACGTTGTAGATGTTGTGGTGTGCGCGCATTTTCTAAGGATTCCGGAGGCATTGTGTTTCCCCCCGTCGATGGTCGCAGGTTGTTGTTGGGGTGATCGAACAATTCACCGTCGAGTGTTGACGATTCGACCTCTTTTATTTTTTGCCGCCCCCCCTACGTCGTTAATCGTTAAATTGATCAAAACGGCCGGTTGGGTTTCGGGTTTGAAATTAAATTTCTCGATGTAGAGGATTGCGAATGGATCGGATGCGAAGGGAAGGGAGTTTAGGGTGTTGACTTGTTTGCACCCCTTGGAACGAGGGGGTTTTAATGTGATTGGTCATGTGTAGGATTGTTTGGAAGCCGTCTGTTATCTTTTTTTTTTTTTTTTTTTTTTTTTTAATTCAGTGATTTTCCAAATATTTGTTAATTGTGTCATGCAAGACGTGAACAAGCAACGAGCTATGATATTGAGGAATATTTACCATATAATTTAATCGGAATGAAGAAGTTAAAAGCATTTGGAAATCTGAAGCAGAATGGACAGTATGACTTTCTACACATTGAGTCATCTGTCACTCTCATAGTATGAATTTATGAAGGTGCTTATTCAGGTGATTGTGGCCAAACCCACTATTTGTCCCATTTTTTCCCTATTGAATTTTAGCAGCCATGCCATGGGTCCAATTAATTGATGATTGAATATCAAAATCTTAAAGCCAAGTACCTTCCCATCATTTTGCCAAAACCCTACTAAATAAAAATTTTAAAACAAATTACGACTCCAAACGAACGCTCTGTTAGTTAACGACACGTACCGGCGTGACGTTATCATGCTGGAGTTTTCACTAATTTACGTGACTTTAAAAAAAAAGGCAGATAAGCAAGGTATCAGACAATCGAGGTGACCGATGACCGTAGTTAACCTTCCTAGCGCCCGCTAATCAAGTCAGTTCTGCGAGGCAGATAAGAGACTCCCGCTGCTCGCAGACTTCCTGGTCTCTTTTTCTGTCATTGCCGTTTCACGATCTATGAGAACTCCGCAGACGCGGCATGGAGGAATCCAACCCGAGTATGAATCTTAATTAACGGCCGCGACGACAGTAACGTGCATAGTTCGGCGGCTTCATCGGCGCGCTGTTGTTACTGGAATGGGTGTTAGTTAACGTGCTTATCGGAGGAATAATCCGATCATTCGCATTTTCGTTCTTTCGTTCAAAATTGCAAAGAAAAAACATGATATAAACAATCTTAAGAAATTTAACTAACGAAAAAAATATTTAAAATATTCACGACGTGATATATACAGCACGTTGTTTTAAAAAGCGTGTTGCAAATTACTTACTAATTGCTAGCAGTGAGTGTATTGCTAAAAACATCCATTAGTACATGAATCACAGACATCTGAATTCTGGCGACGTAAATCATACTTTTATAATTTTATACAAGGTGTTTCGTAGATTCGCATGACACAAAAATTTACCATAAGAAGCGATTCGAACGCGAACTGTCCAAACAGAAATCGTTTTTCGTTCGCACGTCGGTTCGTCACACGCTACCGCATAACACACACGAGCGACGGAAGCGAGACATTTTTACTTGACAAAATGCGCGGCCGTGAGAAAATTCGGCCGAGTTAACGATTTAATCGGGCGCTCGAGACGCGACGCAAATTGGGAGATTAGGCGGTTAATTTGGCGTTAAAAGTGTTCGGAGCGACACGCAACTCCGCGACCGAATTCGTCCCGGAAACATTAAATTTTATCAGCCGGGATTAAGGCGATTCGAAGCGACGATACGAAGAACACAACGAATAAAATTACGATTAGCGTGCTTAACGATTGGTTCTGGAGGAAAATCACCTATGCAAATTTGTTTTAATTGCTTTTGGATGATGGATTTTTGTGCGGGCAACTGCGCTTAGCTTCCGCTCGCTTCTTCCGCCTTTCCTATTCGGGCGTTTTGTTCGGTTCGGTCATTGTGATTTTTGTTGGATGTACTAGTATTAGTCGTATGTATTAGTCGGTAAATATATAGGGTGTTTATTAAACATGCGACAAAAATTCAGGGGTTTATTCCTTAGGATATTTTAAGATTTTTTGTCTTGAGATGATTTTTGGAAAGATGCTTTGTTTCGAAGATACAGGGCGTTAAAAAAACTACTTTATTACTTGATTATTTAAATTGAAATATTTTTTTTTTTTTTTGAGAAACCATGGACTGTTTAGATTTTTTTTGTTTCAATTTTCTTATGCGATAGTATTTTACATTTGGATAGATTGTAATGTTAAAAATTTATCAAACTTTTTAAAATTTTAAAAATTTATGAAAGTCGATTAGTTTTAAAATCTGGAAACCAAAAAGTCCAACGAAAAAAAATTGAAATAATTTTTTTTTAAAAATCCCTTGATAGTTTAGATATTTTGTTTCACTTTTTTGTTTTATATTTGCAAAGAGTGTAATCTTAAAAATTTGGCAAATTTTTGAAATTTGAAAAATTTATAAAAAGTCGATTATTTTTAGTCCGGAAATCAAGAAGTCCAAGAAGTTTTAAAATTTTAAGTAAATTGCTGTGGAAAATTTTAAAAACATGGATGACGTTTTAAAAATGTAGAATACTACGAAATTTTGAATACTATGAATTTTTGGATAGTGAATAATTTTCAAAATAAAAAAAGTTTAATAAATAATTTTGAATGTCTGGTAAGAATTTGGTAAGAAATTATATATTAGGAATTTTTAAAAAGTCGCGAATTTCCAATTTTTTTAAATCTCGTAGTAGGTACTCAACTTTTTTTTAATTTAAAACATGGCATTTTTAAAACAGTCAAGGAATATTGAACGTTTGAAAAATTAATATGTATTTTAAAAGGCATTTTAAAAATCATATTTCTAAAAACTGGGAGAATAGACATTTTTCAAGTTAGATAGAACAACGATTTTTAAAATTAAAAAAATTAATTTATTATGAAAAATTTAAAAAAAAACTGTAGTTTGAATCGAGGAATATTCTGCGACAGTTTAGATTTTTTTTTCGAATTTTTCTGTTAGTTTTTGGAAGAATTTATGAAACTTGAAAAATCTGCAACTCACATAGGAAATTGGAAGCGGAAAGGTTATTTATTATTTTTAAAAAGAACACAAACAAAAAAATACATTTGAATTTTATAAATAACCTTGAACGTCGGAGAGAATTTCGAAAAACTAGAAATTTTTGGATTTCAACATTTTTTCTGAATCTGGCAAAATTTGAAATATTTTGTTTGGAATTTTATTTTTTAATTTTAAAAATTCCTGAACTTCAAACCTGAAATCACATTTTTAAAATGTCGGATTTTTTCAGATTTTATCTATTCTTAGAACTTCTATCTATCGTAATGATAAAAAAGTAATATGTTTATTATAAAAACATTATATTACTTTTTTATGATTGCGATAGATAAGAACTCAAAAAATTGAGAAAACCTGAAAAAAATATTCAAAAAGTTAATTTTAAAAGGGTGTCGACATTTTTATAAATGTATGATTCAAGTTTGAAAGTTTGAAATTTTTAAAAATTAAAAAATTAAAATTACGGGAAAAAATTACAAACCAAAAATTCAAGTAGAAAGTAAGAACTTACGTTGAAATTAAATCGTCTGGCCTGGGATTTTTAGTTGTTTTTGAATTCAAATTCCAAGCGCAGGGAAAAAAATTAAAATCAAAAAGACTTATAGACAAGTTTCGTTCTTGGTCCTCGTCAGTATAACAATTGCATGGCCATCATGTAGAGTTGATGAGCAATTGACGCTGGCGGTTACCACTGGTAGAGAGCGCCTTCACATCAATTATCGTACGTTTTGATAATTTTAATTTTGCGATTTTGAACGGTGACAGGACGGACGACACTGTCAAAAGACCCGGAGCAAGGGAATGCCTGGCCGCGCGAGGCCGGGGCTCTTCCGGCGTCGCGGCTATTTCAGGCAAGGTCGCAGACGTCTAGACCGCCGTCATTCCTAACGCCGCATCGACGAGAGTGTGATGCACCCGTGCGGCATTGCGCCGCGTACATTTCACTAATTACAATTTTGACACCGCACACTCGAAATAGACGCTTCCCATATTACAGCAGCGCACGTTCGAAATGTAACAGTAGACTTGGAGCATTGTTACCAGGCGCGGATTTAGCGCGTTATATTTGTAACGGCGATCGAGTTGAGGATTTTGAATCGCACTGTATTATGTAGAGGTTTCGAAGGTTCGGCAATTTCGCAAACAATAAGGGATCAAGGTTTAAGTTGCAATAGAAGTATCCAATGAAATCAAGTACACGAATTTTTCGGTGGGTGTTTTCAGTTATGGAAATATTTTTTTTGGCTTATGATTTTTTATGCAAAGTTTCGTTGGTATCATCATCGGCGTTATTGTTATTATTTTTTTGGTGCGCCATGTCTATGATTTAGTTTCCAAGGCACTCTTAATGCCAAAATGTCTAAACATTGGGCTTGTATTGATCTGGGTTGCACTTTTTTTTCTTACTTTGGGTCTGATGTCTTTTGTTTTTGTTTATTATTATTATTATTAATGTCAAATTCTTGGTTGTCATTTCTTGAAATTATATTATTATCATCAAGTGTTTCATTGGTTGGTTGCTCAAGAATAACAAGATAATATAATAATAACTATAATAATAATAGTAAGCTAATATTTTATACAATTTTAATATTATTATTAATATTTTTCTTTATCATATTTTCACCAAACGTGTTATTATTATTAATATCTGAGAAACCACGCATCCGAAATTTGAAAAGCGTTACCTTTCATTCGTTTTGAAAGCTTGATTTTTGAATTAAAATTACAGGAAAAAATACCCCCCCCCAACATTGCGAAGTTTAAAAAAAAATAAAATGTTGGCCCAAACCGTTGTAAATTAGTTGGGTTGGATGTGGATTTATTTTACAATTCTAAAGTTAAAAAAGGAATTTTTTAAAAATTCACTGAATTGTTGAGAAATATTTTTTCAATATTTGAATGTAAAATACTGTTCTTATTTATTATTGTTATTATTTATTAAACTTGTAAGCTTGCACTGATCTGGATTGCACTGACTTTTTTCATTAGTTTGTTTTTTATAATAATAATTAATGTCAAATTCTTGATTGTAATTATTATGATTATATTATTATATTTTATTACACATCACATTTTATTGATTGTTTGCTCGAGAATAACAAGACAATATAATAATAAGATTAATAAGTATAATAATAATGATAGTAGGCTAATATTTTATACAATTTTAATATTATTATTATAATATTTTCACCAAACATTTAGTTATTATTTCTTATTACAAAACCCAGTAAGTTCCAAAAGAAATAACTCGACTAAATAGTTTAGTATTTTTAGTAAAAACGTACTAAATACTTTAGTATTTTTCCGTTTATTTGCACGATGATTAAAGTCAACAACAAAAAGTCACATCAGCCATTACGTTTCTTGGCAGCAGTCTCTCACTCTCGCCTTCGTCTGCTAGAGGCTAGACCAATAAATTAGCATCGCTTTTAGAATTTCGCACGAGTCGCGAAAATAAACGACGGCGATTGCTAAGCGACGTAATTTGTATTCCCGATTTTTTTTTTTTTTTGCTTTTTCGCTGACAACTTTGTCTAGGATGAATTCTTCGCTCGACGTACGGGTTCGTCCTCAGGAGGAAGTAACATATTATGAGCGTGCATACGATTAGCATATTATCGAGGCAATTACGAACGCGACAAAAACTGGAATTTCAATAATTGTAAGTTAGTTGAATTACCCGCGCGCACATAAAGTTTTAAGTTTAATGCGCCTCTTTAAGAAGTTTACTTGCGGATGAAATTAAAATTAAATTAAAATCGTGAATGTTGGATGAAGCCAACAAATATACCAAAAGAACGAATATTATACGTATGGATTAAGAAATAAATCAAAGAATGTGATAAAAAACTTATTAGGGCGAGAACATGAAATGTGAGAAGAAAAATGATAGAAGAATAAATAACGAAGAAAATATACGAAGCGAGAGTACTCATAAAAAAATGAAATTGGAAGACCGAGGATGGGAAAGTGAGAAAGTGGAAGCACGATAAACGCACCGACCGACACCTAACGGTAAAGATCTCTCCTGATTATAGTTTAGTCGCCTGTGGCGAGTTGTGCAAGACAGGCAAGGAATCATCGATGAACCACTGGCAACTTTTTCTGTGAAGGATTCACGTGCTTTACCGTCGAGGATCCGACTCGAAACGACGAGCATCGTCGACCGCACCCGACGCATCCGCTGACCGTATCCAAATCATGCATAATTAATTATCGTATTAATACGTACGGAGCAGCCTGAGACTGATGATACAGTTGGACGCGTCCATTGGAACGCTGTGCTGTTGGTTTTTAGATATTCTTACGCCGTACGCCGGATTATCGAAAATATTATCCGATCGAGTGAAATTTTGGCGCCCAACGTGGGGTTGTGTACGACGAGGCGTACTACGTCTTAAATATGAAATATTTCATTTTTATTTTTATCGTATATATAGCGCGAGATTGAAACACATGTACCTGTGCCGAAATCTGCGAAAACGACTGTCCTATTTCTATTTTCACGATCGAGCGAAATTTTGGTGCCCAACGTGGGGTTGTACGACAAGGCTTACGTCTTAAATATGTGATTCTTGATTTTTAAGATGTATAATTTATGCCGAAATTCGCGAAAACGGCGGTTATATTTTGACGTATTTACTATAAAATTGTGTTTAAGACAAATTTTTAATTCAATATAAACATTAAATAAAAAAAAAAATTAGTCAAGCTAGCTCATCAAAAACACTCGTCGACATAACGGTGCAACAACACATCGCGACGGAACTCGCTTTATATGCAAAGTGCGGTAAAACCTCATTATTTGTCAACAGCGTTTTATTAAAAAGTCGCTTAATATTCACGTTTGAACGCGCGTCGTCGTCGTTTCCAAACGTACGACTCGTCTGCTTGCTTGCATGAATGGCTTTGCTTTGTTTTCTCGTCGAAATTACCAAATGAACTCCCTGCTTTGGGAATCACTGGTACACATCGACAAGATTGTGTGTTGTAATTCGAGGATTTTAATGTTTCATGCTTAATTTTTCGTTCGTAAAAAATTAAAATAAAAAGGTGGATTTGAACCCGGGTTCACGTTAAAATTGCGTCATGCAAGGAAAATTGAATTAATCCGGCGAGATTTTCGTTACCGACGACGTGTTATTTAAACAACCGGTCGTTGTTGTTGCCGTTGTTGCGGAACAAATCGAGTTTTTAGTCGAACGGAGCCGACGAAAACTCATAATGAATCGAATTAACGGCGACGAGTTGCGTTTTCGAAGCCGTTCGCCTCGCACGCTGCAGAATTTCGAGTCTCATATTCTAAAAGTGGTTTGCTCGAATTAATAAATGATTCGAGTAGTATTTGCTCTATCAGTGTTGATGACTTTTGGATTAAGTAGGCTCAAAGAGCTTTGCTTGATTAAATACCAATATTTAATAATAACTGTGCCAAAATTTGCTGCAACACCTGTATATGCGATTTTTTTGTATTTTTTATTTTATGTTTATAGGTGTTCGCATCTGATCTTGTACAGGTTTTTAATCATAATCAAATTTTGGGGGGTGATTTTTTATCAAAAGAAATGGAAAACATAACTTTTGAAAGAGTGTGTCCCATTTATTTAAGGTTGTATTAATATGACATAGACGGTACATCCGGTAATATGAAATGCATAATTAATATTAAATACAATTAAATGAAATACAAGTTGTTCGCACGATGCGGGGTATTTTTTACGAGCGGAAATAAAATTTATCACGTTTTTCTATATCCGCGTGTGAAACGCCAGCGAAAGGAGTTGGCACTCTCTCTTTCGTTTTATGAATGTCCTTCGTTTTCTGATTCGTTTGTTTGTCCAGAAATTTCAAAATAACAAACATGACGATTTTAAAAATTATGGATATTATACAGGGTGAGTCGTTGGTGTGTCCGGCTTCTTTATCTCCCTTATCATTTGAAATGGGGCATACGTTTAAGACAAACGTTTTTAGCATTTAGAGCTTTGCACTCTAAAATGTTCAACTATACAGGTGCTCCGCTACCGCTTTGTAGCATTTTTATTTTTTTAAGTATCACCCTGTACCCATATTAAATTTTCTTAATTTTTCGGCAGTTATTAATATTTTTCACTAATAAGTTCCTATTGCACCCTTTAATTTAGAAAGTTTTAATTTTTTTTTCTTGGATAATCATGACTAACCTCTGTGTTTTGACATTAAAAGTTTTCAATTCAATGGTACAGAGTGTTCATTAAAACGAATCAAATTGACTCATTTTCATATCACTATAACTCATTATTTTCAAATAGAACAACCTGTATTTTATCATTTGATTGTGTTCCTTGTTATATTTTATTGATGTTGAGGGTTCCTTTGTCTAAAATTCGTAATTAATGAACATTTGTCAATAAATTATTCTATAAATTATTTTATTATTAAAAAAAATTATTAAAAATTGAAACTGCGACCCTAGTGTGTTATGAACATTTTATAAGAAACAACCGTTAATCCGTTAATGTCTGTTTGACATTTTTGCAACAATTTATGATTACTTCCAGTTCGTTGTGCCCGGTTTCTGTTTTGATGGCCAACTCGATTTGATGATTTTGACCTTTCGCTATTTTAGGTTTTACGAATTGTGTAAAAAACTTTCGTTTATATCGAGCTAATTATTTAAAAAAAAAAATCCCGTCAACGACTAACAGGCGTGCAGTCCGGAACCCAATCACCGTTTTCCCTTTAATTATGTGAATGAACGTGTCACCTCGGCGGGCTCTTCCTGTTGGCGCGTTTGAATGATCGCGTTGCCACGGCATTAATAATAGAACGGGCGCAATTATTTTCGTATTTTATGTGGAGCGAGGAACTCCCGTAACGTCGGGAACGTGACAAATAACGGGGGGAATTCGAGTTTACTTTATCATTAGTGACGGCTTGTGGGTCTCTCTGTGCCGACGATTCGCTCGATGGATCGAGTGGGCCGTGGTACTTGGAAAAGTCAACTTGTTACATCGCATTTTTTGTCTTGAGTTGATTAGGTTTTTTTTTTTTTTGAATGGCCGCCTATGAAAAAAAGTGTTGATTGTTATGGATTAAAATATACATCTTAGGTATGTTATTTCTTCAAAGGTCAGGCAAGTTAGATTGTACGAAGAGGCAAGTTAGATTATATGAAGAGTACGTTCAGTAGTCACATTTTGATTACCCTATGTTGGGCGCCAGATTCTGTTAATCACGACGACCCCACACGTTGGGCGCCAAATTCTGTTGTTCACGACATCTTGTCTATTTAACCTATTAACTCTTCCTCAATAAATTAATCAACGGTTTGAGGCGAGATATTCGCGTCGCGTCGGAGAGAAACGGACATAGTCGCGTGATTGTCCGAATCGCCGACAGAGTTCATTTAAGTGAGCACTTTGCAACTCCAAATATCGAAACCGCACGCAACCTTCGCCTAACTAGGACCACCTACCACCTTCGGAGCCGATGATTACAAGGGAAGGCCGACGCGCTGCCCGTGATTGCGAATTTAATGAGAAATTCGTCGACAAAATGACACAAAAAAAACATCAAATCTAGTTGGCTATGACGAGAGTGGCCAACATATCCGATCATATCTCGAAGCGATTTTTGGTCGATCGTTCAGCATTGCTCCTTCGTACTCTACCTTTTGAATTTTAATTACGGAGCGAACCCAACCCTCGAAGTCGACTCTTTAAATTTTTAAAAATTCTACTCCTTTGAATTTCAATTACGGAGCGAACCCAACCCCATACAACTCATATATCTTAGTAGGTGATCGCGACACATTTTTAAGAAAAATAGTCGATCATGTATATAATGAAGTTGGCCAGCCCTGGTCTATGAAACGTTTTAAAGCGGCCAGATTTGCTTCATCTGGGCGCCATGAGCTGCATATTACTTATCAGTTAATTTTAGACCAAAATTACAGAAAAATCAACTAATTATGTAATACAAACTTTAAACAAAAAATAAACTTTCATTGAGGTCGATTTTTTGATCGAATTTGATTTTGTTTCTTTTTCGTAGATTGGACAGTTTATTCTTTTGTTTCATGTAAACGTATGCGCTTTCTTATTGTGTTTTATTTTTTGGATAATACGTTTTCATTTTATTTATATACCGAGTTTGAAATAAATTTTAACGGTGCTAATCGTGTCCAAAATCCGCAAAAACGGCGGTTTTATCTTCACTTTAAATTCGCGATCAAATTCCCGAACATAAAACAACCGTTCTCGTGGAGTTTGTGCCAAAGTCAACCGTCGTCTTATTTCAAACTCGCTTGTATACAGGGCGTACAGAAACTAATCGACAAACAAACAAACCCGTAGACAAGGCGGGTGATACGAAATTATCCTGTCTGCACGGTCCATGCGGCCGATTATAACGTCAGCTTTGTCATTCCTCGCTCGATAATTGCAGACCGGCATCCTTTAAACGCTTCGTATCTGTTTTACCGACGAGGTGGGTGTTACGCGCCCGAGGCCTGTTTTTCCTTCCATTTTGGCAACAGGTGGCCCGACGATTTCGCGTCTAACGTTAATTACTACGCGCGAGTCCCCCCTTGCAAGGCTTAATTTGTTTAAAAACCGATCGTTAGCGCCTCGTTTCTCGTTTGTTTATGCCACGTTTGACGTGCGACTTTTCGTTTTTGGGTCCGTCAAATTATAGGTTGGGCTTTTTATTCGTTATTTAGTGTGTCGGTCTCTTTTGATGGAAGAATGTGAAATGTGTTCTTAAAGGCGATCGATGAGAGTGATAAGTTAAAATGGAACAGTAATTTGAATTGTAATTTATTTCAAGTTTTCTCACGTTGGAAAAAATCGAAAATTAGCTTGTGGGGATGACCAGCCACGTATCGATCGAGTGAATGATGCGCCGGACCGTTATCTGTCGTGTCGGTAATCTTTGTTTCTCGGACTAATGAGAGCGGTAGTCGTCGTCGATGTTGGGCAATTCGTTATGCTAGATAAGATCGATCGGTCAGCGCCTGGTGACGTGTCGGAGGTGTTTTTGTTTTCAAAGCAGTGCCATGGATGTCGTCCCCGATTTACGAGGACACCCACCGCTTGATCGCCTCGCTCGCTTCAAATTAAAGCCTCCGATCTAACGCAGATAAGCGATGGTTGGCGACTAATTGATCCTTTTTTCTCGTCGGTTGAGCGCCATTAATTTAAAACTGTTACGTCACCTTGTAAAGAGGTTAAAATTATTAATTTGCGTTTTTTATGATTTTTTTTTCCGTTCGAGAAAATAGAAACATGTCGTTTAATATGAATTAAGGTTGCCTCTATTCTACTATTTTACTATTCGCTCGGACACGAAACGTTTCGGACTTTTTGGTGAGTTTTGTCAATATCTCAGACGTTTAGTGTCGGAATTTGTCGGTACAATTCAGTTTGTGAAATTCAAAATAAAAAAAAATTGATAAAGCACGCCGTGTTGGAAAAAGATGTGAGCGGATAGTACCAATCGACCTTTATGCGTGTGTGGTCATATTACGTTGGACGTTACGTCCGCATCGGCATCGCCCATTGTTACAAATTTATTCGAATGACATCATAACCTCGTTGCCTCAACAATGAAACAGACGGCCATGCGAAAGTATTTTTTTTTTACGGTTTTACGCGACTTTAATGGAGATTACTACCTACTAACGGCTTATTGTTTATTGTCGCCGATCTGATTAGTTTGGATGTGTATAACTTACGGTACGTACAGTTAACGTTAATTGTGTGATTTATGCTTTTGCCCCATTTTTTATGCACTTTGTCGATCCGAGCACAATGTCGTCGCGATAGCGACTTACGGTACATTTTCGCACAGATCGGTTAGTCGTACGTGCGACGAGAGGTTCGACGAGGTGCGTTACGTACGATGTAAGCCTACGCGACGCGGGCGAACGAACGGGCCGGGCATTTCCTTGAAAGGTTTGCGAGTTTAGTGAAGTCGGGATATGAATAAACTGGCTAACATCAATGACATTCCGCAATCGCACGAGTCCAATGCACCGACACTCATTCATAAATACTACGTGTGCGCTCTATACGCTCTGACTTTAGGGTCGTTCCGGTTGTTCTTTCGGCTCGAAGCGATTTTTTTTCTAATTTTTGGTTTGTGAAGATTTTATTAATAGAGGCCTTAGAAATGAAATGGCTTGATACAAAATTTTTCTTGAGCGTAAAAGTCGCCAATATAATTATTTAAAAAATGACAAAATTGTGGTTTTTAATTTTTTTTAAATATGTTTACAAAAATTTGCACATACCCTCAGAATTGAACTGTAAGCAACTTTTTCAAATAACTTTTTGGATTGTCATGTCATCTAACCTCACTTTTTGCAGATTAGTAGCATATTTTTTAAATTACCCGCCATACTGTCACGTGACATGCCTCAAAACTAATTTTGGGTTTGTGACATGCTGAACCCATCCCCCTAAAAAAATGTTACAATATTTTTATAATTAAAAAATTCCCCGTATGTTGCAACATTTATGGCGGTTACTGCATATACAAGTGGTCTAGAATTTTGTACTGTAATTGCTAGATACTATTAATAGTACGTTACAAAATAAGGGTGCCTTTTTATATACACATTTTTCCAAAACTGAATAATAAGGGAAACACAGCCCTGTAAAGGGGTAAATGAAAACCTTTTTTTTTTTTTAATTTGGTATTTTTGTTTGGTTTGATTTGCGATGGGTTAGATTCGATTGGTCGCGTCGAAATTGATTGAATCGAGTTTTCTGCTCGGTTGGATTTTGTTTTGTGTATGTGTTGGGTTGGGTTGGGTTGGGAAATTGTATTGCGTTTGGATCAGGATTTTTTCAATTTGTTTGAATTGAATTGGATTTAAAATGGGTTAGATTGGTTTGGTTAATTTTCTGATTGGGTTGGATTTGGTTATTTCAATTTTTTGTCCAAAGTTGGGTACACATCGCCCAGATATGTGAAAGAGAGGGTATTGGTAGTGTTGAAATGATAAACATGGCACGAAATTTGTTTCTTTCCTGGTCGTTCCTGTTTCTTTAGTTTTTTTGTTTTATTTATTTTCAGTTTCCCTTTATTTTTATCCCGTCTCCATAGCTCACCGATCGTTATTTTTTCAAACTCGCCTCTAGCATTTTAAAATTTTGAAGTATTTTCCGTATAACCGTAACCAGGTTTTAAATTCCATCACATTTCAATGGTATGCGCAAAAAATATCGAAAATCGGTGATTTGATTTTTTTTTTTTTTTTAATCACACCAAAGAGAAACAATGACGTCGTTCCCATTCACGAGAGAAGGCGACGACCGGAAGCGGACAGAAGAGCGAAGAACGCACATAAGAATGCGTGATTCACATTCTTCTCGCCTGTATGTCTGCACAATTCCCGTCGATTATAAAATATGTATTCGCTTTCGGGGCGACATCGACATCATCACTTTGTCGCTTTGTCACTTTGTCGACATTGTCGCTTTTGAAAAACTTCCATAACGGATTAATCGCGATACAGGGAGGTTATTAATACACGGATTCCAGTCGTTTTTTTTTTTTTTAATTTTGGCTCGTTTTTGAGCGACACATCAGATTTTTTTATGCAGCCGGTGGTGTATGTACAGGTGTAGTCACACGGGCGGGGATGTCATCTGACGGCCGGAACGGGAAATGACGTGTGTAAAGCCGCCACCGTGACCGTCCAGGAGGAAGTGCTTGTTTTGTACCGTGATTCGCCTTGTCGCCACTAGTGGACGCCGGAACCCCGCGATGGACGAAAGGTGACGGGAACACGTCAATTATTAATTCGTAGCGCGGGGTTGAACTAATTTCTATTACGACACAAAATTAATCCCCAGAAGAAATTCTCGTACGATTTTTTGTAAAATAAATCTAAAAAAAGAAGGAAACGAATTAGAAATGCACGGTAGAAAAAATTGAAAATAAATGAAGTCGAAACAAATGAGAAAACACGTGTTGTCTATAAATATTGGATGGATCAACGAACACACAAGATCCAAAAGACGAACAAAGGTTACAACGACAAAAAAACTAATAAACAAACAAAATAACCAAAATGAAAACATTAAACGAGGCATCTTTATTTAGATGTAATGAGGGCATATGATGTGTCTTTCCTCCTTAGTATTTTTCTACATTTCAGATTTTCTGTGTTTATGTTCAAATTATCATTTTCAACTTCGCACTGGGCGTTTTTCCCCAAAAGCATCATGCATTCCTTGAGTAGAAAATTCATCCTTCGTGTAATCTTCATCCATACATTTTCCTAGTTCCTATTGCGCAGCTTCCAAAAGTCCTTTGTGTTGTGTTTCGTTGAGGATTTTGTTTGAATTTCTTTTTGGGTTGGATTTGGTTACTTCCATTTTTTTAGGTTTGCCCAAAGTTGGATACACGTCGCACGGGTAGAAGAGGGTATTATTAGTGTTTAAATGATAAACGTGCCAATTATACGCAGAGTTGGAAAAGCGCCCTTTATTTTTCAAAAATTTCCTCCAGTGGGAACCTCATCTGCTGGGTGACTATTAAGGATCATATTGCAATTGTTTTGTAGGCGCCGTCTATATTCAAAAATCATTCAAAACGACACCGTTTTAATGCGTGTTGCGTGCGATTTTTGAAAATTATGAGCGTACGTTTTTCGTTCGGATTTGGAATTATTTGTTCGGTTGTTTATCTACGGCAATCCGAGCAAGCGGCACGTGGCCTCCGTTTGTTTTTCTAAGTTCACTGGATATCGATGCGTTAACCTCTTCGGTTATTACTTTTTCGGTCCGCGTAACATCACGACGCATGTGTGTATATTTAACTCGATTAGATCTTGGAGTTGGCTACAAGCACCATTTTACATTAAATGTTTCAATACATTTTTTTTTTCAAATTTTGAAATTCCTTCCACAAACTCGAAGAAAAGCAACATATGGTACGGTCACATGTACACATAGTTGGCGGTGTTGGATGTCATTTTAGGTAAACCAAGGCTTTCGCTATTGTGTGTCGTATTGGCCAAACATCGATCTATTGTGCGGCGAGACCGACCACCGGTCATCCCTAATTTACGTCAGACCGTACGGGGCATTGTTGTGTCGCCCGTCGCTGAAAAGCCCCCGTCTATTAGCAGATTAACGGATCAATCACATTTCAAAGCCGTTTTATTAGTTCCCTCGGTATTTATCGGATCGCGTCTTTTGTGCTCGAATTGGAACGTTGGTGGATGACGTGTCGAAATTGGATCCGTTGTGGGAGATGTTTGCAGGCGGCCGCCTCGACGCGACTCGTCGACGGACGGAAGTGAAAACAAATGAAAATTTTACGTGATAATTTCGTGAAATTGTTTAATTGGAATTGGATTGGATGCCACTGTCTTTTGTGTAATTAATTAGTGTCGTTAAGTAGCCGTCGTCGGAACGTTTGTGAAAAAGTCATCAAGTAGGCGATTGTACAAAATAATTTTCTTTCTGTTGTTTCAATTTAAAATCGAGTGGTCAGAGATTGGGGGTATCGTCAAAGATGAAGAAACCACGTCGGGGACGATAAAACCTAAATCAGCAAAAATGGCGTAAGTTGTATAGGCAAAGTTGTATATTCTGTCATATTTGAACAAAGCCGCCGTTTTTGCGGATTTAGTTGTCAGCACTTAATAAAATTAAGTAACACAAAATAAATATTGATTTGTTTTTTATAATTTATGATTCTTCTTTTGTTTCGTTGTTTTTTTTTGTTTGTTTATTGGCTTTATTTTTCTTTGCTTGCATTTTGTTTTTGTATTTACTTGTCATTTTATTAGGGTTTTTCTGTGTTTGTTAACAGCTTTGTCTTTTATTTGATTTCTTGTATTAGTCTGTTCTTTTTTCTGTTTTTTTTTCTCTGTGTGTATTAGTTTATTTGTTTTTGTTTATTGTTGATTTTTTATATGTTGGTGTGTTCGTTGTTCTGTCTGTTTGTTTATTTATTTGTTTTTGTCCTGTTTGATTTTTGTTTTGTTTTTTGTCTGTGTTTGTTTATTAACTTATCATTTTATCTGTCTGTGTTTGTTATCATTTTTTGTCGTTTGTGTGATTTCTTATATGTTTATCTATTCATTTATATGTCTATTTGATTTTTGTTTTTTCTTACATTTCTATTATTTTTTTAAAATTTGTTTGTTTTTTACATGTTTTCTATTCGTTTTGAATGTCTCAATTATCTTTCAACTTTTTCTTCTTCAACTTTTTGTCTGTTCTTCTCTTTTTGCAACTGTACGTTTAAAAAAAATTACTTCCGCCATTTTTAATCTAATTCACCTTGTTGAACACGTCGTTTTCCGTCTTTTTTTATTCTTTTATTTATTTTTTTCTCTTGCCATTATTTTAAAGCTTTAGTGCTTTCGATTGTGGCGTGCATTCGCGCGCGGGGGGGGGGTAATAAATTCAGAATTTACGGTCGGACGTGACGAAGAGTGGAAAGTCTATTTTTACGCCCACTTAACGGAATGTGAGACGCAGACGCGCGTTCAGGGCGGCGGCGGCGACACGTTTTGGAATTGAGTACGTGGCTAAAAAATGTGAAATTGATGAGATGAGAAATTGACATTTTTTTGTGTTTGTTTTGTGTTTTCCGGCAATTCGTCTATTGTTTTAAGAGTTAGTTTCGTTTCTTAATTTATTGTTTAATTGCTTTTATTTACATTCATTTGTTTCTTCTGTCAAATGTCTATTCATTTTTCGTTCTTTATGTGTCGTTGTTTTTATATTATTATGTGTTTATTGAGTTCTCTTTCTAATTATTGATTTGTCTTACCGCCTGCGCATTTATTTTTCTGTGTTATCATGTCTACGAGCTGACTTTTCGTTTGTATTTTTGCACATTCGTCTCTGCTTACTATTGCTAATTGTGTTCATTTGTTTTAATACTTACCATAGCCTACTTTTGTCATTCTGTAAACATTTTTTTATTTTTATATTTGTGCCTTTATTTTTTTATGATTCTCCGAAAATGTGCTGTGAATAGTCAAAATATTAAAATAAAAAAAAAGACTGTTACAGAAAATTAAACCTTAGGTTTTGGAAATAATTAAATGGAAAAAGACCAAAAAGTATTTCAAAAATTCCCGTATTAGTTGCTTATTGGAAAAAAAATGTGGAACGAAAAGATGGAATCCAATAAACATGAAATAAATTATGCGTCGAAAAATCAAGTAACCGATGCGAGAGGAGTATTTCGGGTGGGCCGGTACACACGATATTTGATTACACACGCGTTACACAACTCGACATTTATCACGCGACCGATCAGTGGCGTACTTAGGGGATGTGACTGAATTGGGACCATTATGTGTATACATAATGTTAATTATTCCTGTTACGAATTTAATTTGTAAAATCAATGGGCTCGATTCGAAATTCATGACGCGAGGGTCCAACGTACGCCCCTTCGCGCGGCCCTGCAATGCAGTGCAGCCAAAACGATAAAACGCTGACGATACAATTTACGACAGTTTATTGGAAACCGCCGGACCGCGTGCAGGGGCGGGGGTCAGCCCGTTAAAGAACGAACTATGCGGGCAGGTATCGAGTTTAATCAAATAACGCCACAAATCATCGTCTAATAACAGGCCGTGAGATTGAAAAACGCCGACAGTAATGTACGCCGTTCATTTAAAAATCGAGCCGCGTGTTGTTGCGATCTTTACTCGAAAAATCGATGGAACCAGTTTTTTTTTGTGTATAAATAATTTAATTTTTAGGGGCACGTGCGCGGATTTTAGCCAGAATGTAATCAAATTGTTGGCCCCTACACATCTTAAAAAAAATAATGCACAATGTGTAATATTTTTTTCTGGCTATTCGTTTATCGATCGGTTCTTTTATTTGTCTTACTGCCTGCGCATTTGTTCTTACCGTCTGCGCATTTGTTTTTCATGTCTATGCATTTGTTTGTCTCTTCGCTCATTATTATTATTATATGGAACAGCTCGGTGATCTAGTGGTAAGAAGGCCGGACTCTCAGTGTGAGAGTCGAGGGTTCGAGTCCCGCCTAGGTAGGAATTTTTCTCCTGGCGTGTCCGGTATCCTCCTGAGTCAGCTTTCGCTGTTGGCATAATTAACAGTGCTACATCTCTTACGGCGAGGAGATGATAGTAACAAAGCCATGGAACACTT
>JAFFZR010027654.1:0-22280 GCA_018397195.1 Lethrus apterus | reverse complement strand
CTTTTTAAAAGAATACATTTAATACAGAAATAATTTGGAAAAAGGTTTTCAATCCAGTATTTATGACAGATGACAGAACGTAAATACAATAAGCAGTATGGGTAGCAGTAAAGCAAAAAATACACTATTTTTGTGACGTATGTGGTCACGTGGTGGTCACTTCCAGTTGCTCACTCTGTATATACATAATAGGGAATGGAATGTGACGATGTCACGACTATTTTAGAAACCTATAAGAAATTTACATAAGTTAAACGTTGTGTATGTTGCGTCATAATCTATAATCATAAACAGACAGTGTTATGTAATGATAAGAAACCTAATAAATATCAGGCACACTTTCAATATTCACAGAGCTCTTAGCATACCAAACAAAAATAAACTTGGTTTACATTTATCAGGTGCTTTAACACTCTATATTATAAGGAGTTAAGACCATTGCCCAAAAATTTTAATTAGTTTAATTTTAGATTTGGTGAAGATGGCAGACAAAGAAGAACTACGAAAAAGATTAACTCCAATGCAGTATCATGTAACTCAAGAAAAAGGAACAGAGAGGCCGTTCTCAGGTAAAATTTTCATTTAATTGTGTTGAGAGTACAATTACTATTGGAATAATTTCAGGCTGTTATAATAAAACATATGATTCTGGTTTGTATGTGTGCATATGCTGTGAGCAGCCGTTGTTTAGTTCAAATACAAAATATGATAGTGGTTGTGGATGGCCTGCTTTTAATGATGTATTAGATCAAGGAAAAGTTAAATTATCACCTGATACTAGCGGAGGTAAATATTTAACATTTGTGTTTTCATATCTAGGTTATTCCATTTCATAGATGGTCGATAATTTTACTTTGTAATAAATTATCGAATAACTGACTTTCGTATCTTCTATGATGATGAATAACCTAATTGATATAAAGCAAATCTGAATTGGTATTCAGTTAAATTAAACTAATCCATATCTGCTATTTTTACCATGTCATAATCATATACAAATAAAAATACTCGAGTTATCAAAATGTGATAAGAATGTTCAGTGTCATTTCATAATTTATAATGTGGAAGATACAATCAGTTAACTGAAGACTAAGAAAGATATGTTACTGTTTGTTATCAATACTAATAAATTTTAAATATTTATTGCATCATTCGGTGAAAAATGAAGTGTATTTTTTTATTGATTAATAAAACGTTTAAAGAATCTGTTTCATCACAGAAAATGCTGTGCCTTCCTACTTAAAGCTTCTCAATATCAGTTTAAATTTTCCATTACATCCATTTGCTAAATTATTTACAGTTTTAATCCTATAACTGCCCATACATTAGAGAAACTATAAAACCACACTATTTATTTTTTTCTGAATGATGTTTGTAATGATTATTATTTACATATTATTATCATGTTATTTACTACATTATTAGATAATTACATTTACTTTATTACAGCAGTAACTATTGAATTTAAATATGTAGCATAAATAACATGTTAGTAATGTAGTTATTAGTATTTTTGTTTAGTGTTTCCTACACATCCTAGAATATCCTAAATCTAACCGCACTAACATCTTTTCAATAATAGTGAATATGCACAATATAATTAACCGTTAATTAGAAAAGTAAAAAAATATTCATTGCATTGCATATTTGAAAATATAACGACAGTAGTAGTTTAATACGTTGTGTAAGTTTTGTGGTTGTGGTATTTTCATTGGTACAAGTCTCGTTGGGACGCTAATGTGATTGTTTTCTTGTCCATTTCCTTTCTTCCATCCTTTAAAAAATGTTCTATTGGCTTTTCTCATGCTTTGGTTCTTTTTTCAAATGTTTTTTTTTTTACATTGAAATTACTTTGGGTTATTATTTGCTTTCTGGCTTCTTTTGTTGATATGATTTTGTAAACAAATCCACCTTGCCGATTTTTTCCTAATTGTATGTTTTCCCAATTCCTTTACTCTTGTCCTCGAAAATACCGAAGTTGGTGGTAACCTACTACTCCTCATATCCCAACCAGGTCGAATTCGGACGGAAGTTACGTGCTCCAAATGTGATGCACACTTGGGACATGTATTTGATGATGGCCCACCTCCGACCAAGAAGAGATTTTGTATTAATTCAGCATCAATTAATTTCCTACCAGGTGAAGAAAAAGGTGGCGACAGTTAGCTTTAAGTAATAAAAATACTAAAACTTATAGCATTTTTATTGTTAATAGTTTTAAGTGATTAATATTATAAATACAAAAAATTTATAACGATGTATTGTCTTCTTTGTGTGTGTATCGTAACGTTAATACCCGAATTCATTCAAAATATGTCATTTTAGGTGAATAATGTTTAAAAAGTTTGTTCTAACTATAGTAATTTAAAATGTAATCAGAAATGAATA
Source organism: Lethrus apterus (assembly GCA_018397195.1). Lineage (NCBI taxonomy): Eukaryota > Metazoa > Arthropoda > Insecta > Coleoptera > Geotrupidae > Lethrus > Lethrus apterus. The sequence continues at coordinate 19,892 of JAFFZR010027654.1, read as the reverse complement.
TAAGTCGTAAGTCATTTCTATGATCAAATATTAATTTTCAAACTTATTTTGTTTAACATGTTCATTGTATGTACCTTGTATTTGTCAGTTGTTTTGTTTTGGCCATAGGCGTTTTCAATCAGGGCCTCAAGAAATTCTTTTGTTTCTTGAAAACTATAAGAGTTATCGGAAAATATAAAAATGAAATAATTAACGGGCAATATATTTGAATTTTAACAATACACACACAGAAATTCAATACGACTACATGTGAAATTCATATTTATTTTGAAAATGAGAAATGTGGATGTTAAAATTTCGCTTTCATAATTTTGTTCTGACAAATTTTCAGTGCTCATTAACTGTATTCAATCAAATAAAACTCAAACTACAATTGACCTACTTACATACAAACTAATGAAACTTCTTGAATATTTAGATCGTGGAAGATAAATAATTTATTATCGGAATTATTGAGATCATAAATTGTTTTATCATTTTATTTTATAAGAGCAGTTGGTGATAAATATTTTTATATTGTAGTAATGTATTCAGTATGACAATATAACAGTGTTTAAATTATGGGTTGGGTTGCATGTTTATTTATTTTTTAAGGTTTCGCTTAACATTGAGATTAATTATATTTATTAAGCAATTTTGTAAAATCTGCATTTGCAATAAAGTATAAGAATTACACAGTGTTTTAATACATAAATTTTATTTGTCTAATATGTGTAAGAAGTTAATATGAACAATTATAATTATTAGTGTGGCATTTTCGGAAAGATTGTTTTTCTGAGGGTGTAACTAAATAAATGAACACAAATATTATATAAAAAAAATACAATATGCATAGTATGATATAAAAATGTTTGAATCTTTAAAACATAGTTATAAAACATTTGAATCGATGAGTGGAAGAAGGATAATCCCAAAAATGAGAATATTACACGGCCTTTAAGCATTGCCAACTGATAAACTGAGTGACAATACATTTTGAACATTTTCCAAGAAATAGCTGATTTCATGGTCTACAATTTGTCAATGGATCGCTTTTCAGTAGAATTTATAGTTTGGGCAAGAAACACATTTTTTTTTCTTTTTCTCAAAAGTGGGGTTTCGGGAATCTTATCCTTTTTCCACTCACCGATTCATTTAATCTAGTTGATGAAGAAACGTTTTAAAATCGATAGGAAAAATGTCGAAGAAACCTAGCTAACAATTTAAGCCATTATTAAATTAATTGCCCAATGAAGTGGGGCTCTATTGGGCCTCCAAGGGATACAGGTTACTCCAGTAGTATGTGAGACACCAAACAAAAGGAAATTACAAAATACAAAAATGAAAACCCAGTTATAATTAAAAAATGATTTATTAGACCACACATTGCTGTATTTTTTCCAACAATGTACAAATATCTATATTACTAGCTCAATCACAATATGAAATATATCATCCATAAATACTAGTGCAAAAATACTATACTAGTTTCTCAATTACACTGGGCATACATACATATATGTAAACAAAACTTACCACCATAAGTAGGCAATAAAGCTTTTTAAAACTAATTAATACTAATATATTAAAATGGTAGAAAAACAATGTAAAATTGGAAAACAATCCTACTGTTGGTGGTTGTTATTTTACAACGTTCATTCATTTATATAATAGCTTTGTTTGTCTAAAATTGTCATAATCAGAGCTGCCTCAACTGATCAATGGTATTAAAATAAAATACGATAAAAATATTGTAAAATTCATTAGCACTAATTATGACAACCTAATTTTTAAAATATTTTATGAATACTTTATGTAATAAGAGTACTAGTATCTAAAAATAATCTAACTGGGAAATAAATTATTTTATACTGCTATTACGTCATTTAACACTACCTAATAATAATGTACATGCAGGTTACACAAATTCAACACCGGCTGTAAAAATTGATATTGATAAATGAGAAAGGTATAGTTTTTTTTTTTGGTGATCTGACACTTAAACTCGGAGGGTTTCACGCAAGCGAAAGGAAAGCAACAATTATTAGATACATATACAATATCCAAAGACCACAAATGTAGGTACACTAGGACAGAAAACACAACAACTGATATAAAAATATTAAAAATAAGTCTTTCCATCAGTAAGTGCCTAATTTCCCAGGTTTACAACATTTAATAGATATACAAAGCAACAGTAATATGTAATGAATATCATAACGGCAAATATATCCCAAGTAAGTATTTTAAAATAACATAAAATAACTTTGCAAAGATTAAAAAATATACAATTCCAATATCATTATTCAAATCGTACAAGCTCAGTTATTAATTACAAATTTAACTTATTGAAGAACAACAAAGTTGATACAAAATTAATAGTAATAACAAAATTAGTTTAATATAAATGGTGTATTCAGTTTAAAACAAATTATATAATCATAAAATAAATGTGACTAAATAAAGCAGTAAGTACATAATTGTATTTCCCAGTAGCTAGAACTCTATTTAAACATCATATATTTATTATATCGGTAGCTTTTTATAATATATATATCCTGCATGGAGAATTAACAAAACACTGCTTATTATCATAAAGTTAGGCACACATCATCTGTCACTTATACCAACATAGCTTTGCTAAATGCTCATGGCCCTATATATAATTTATCCATGGAACTTCAACTGTATTTTTGATACAAAAATAACAAACTGAACGAGACATTTTTAAAACATTAAAAGTTACTAAAGCAGTTCTAAGTCCATGGATTAGTCTCTTGAATGTATAATACATATTAGCCTTACAGCTAACAGTCTTAGCGCTAGTGACCTTTAGCAGCATCTTTTGCTGCAAGTATGAGAGGTGTTAAACTTGCTAAAGGCCTTGCTAATTTTAAAAATTGATGCTGTAAAAGATTAATTCATGTAGAATTAATATACAAAAAGTCCAATCATAAAATGTTACCTTCAATAAATCTTTTGCTGATGCACGTTTATCCACTTCAACAGCCAAACATTGGTCTAAAAAGTCTTGGAATTGCGATGACAATTTTTCTTTATCTTTTATATCTGGCTTGCCATTTGTAGCTATTAGATATAAAGCTCTTAAAGGATTTTCATTTAGATAAGGTGGTTCACCTTCTATCATTTCAATTGCCATAATACCCAATGACCACACATCTACCTAAAACAATATTTTATTGTAATTAGGATCCAAATATTAACAAAGTTAATACGAGAATTACCTTGGGACCATACTGCTTTCGTGTTACTACTTCTGGTGCCATCCAATATGGAGTACCCACCATTGTTGTTCTTTTTGATTGTTCAGGGCTTATTTGAGCACAGAATCCAAAATCAGCTAAACAAAGGGAAGTGAGTGTAATAAGTTGTTATCGTGACAAAAATAAACTTACTCAGTTTGACAGAACCATCAAGACCAAGAAGAATATTGTCAGATTTTATATCTCGATGAATAACTTGGTTAGAATGTAAAAAATCTAATGCTTGTAAAACTTCTCTACATACAGCGGCAATTTGACCCTCATCCATGCAAGTTTCAGTCACTACATCAGTCAAAGAACCACCTGGAAGATATTCCATCACAACCCATAGTTCCTAAAAATTGTGAACTACAATTAAATTAAAAACATTATGCTTTTTTTTTGTCTTTGCATAAATTATTGAATGTATAAAAATTAAAATTATGACTTTTCACATAAATAAATTTAATTACCTCAGAAACTAAGTAACTATCCAGGTAATTAACAACATTTCCATGTTTGTTTTCTCTCATGACTAGAATTTCATTAATAATAAGTTCTTTTTTAGGTTGTTGCGATAAATTCATTTGTTTAATGGCCACTTCTAATCCTGTTGAAGTTTCAATAGCAGTATATACCGTTCCAGATGCCCTAAAAGTTTTAAATACAAAAAAAAATAATTTAAAACATTTTTAGTTTACCCTTGGCCGATTTTTTCCATTTTAGTATACTTCCTGTTCGGATCGCCTACAGAAACAATACTCCTAAGTTTTTCTAATATTTCCTCATCTGTCATCTTTTTCTTTCTTTTTTCCGATGCCGCTCTAGACATTTCCGGATCAGCTTGATTTTTATTTCTATCCAATAGCGGAGCAGTAGGAGTTGCATTTGAATTAGGTCCATGTGTGGGTGTAGTATGAACGGGACTTAAACTATGGGTTGGTGTGTGAACTCTGTTATTTGTATTTTGTACATCTTCAATAGGCTTGGTGTACTAAAAAAAAATATGCTTTAATATCAAGATAAAAACATATTTAAATGATAAATTATTATTTTCTAATATAAAAAATGTTTTTAAAAAGATTACTCACAATGCTTTTAGTTCTTTCTGGTCGACTAGCAATTGGTGGAGGTGGAGCTTCATCTTCAATTTCTGAACTTGGAGCGTGTACCGGACTGTGGTAAGATTGTGGCCCACCTTCTGCTTCCGTTGGTGTTGTACTACTAGGACTAGAGCTAGAAACTCTGCTAAGCGAGGAACCTACATGACATTTTATGTTTATATTAATATTCCTACACTAATATATATATATTTTTATTAACATCAAAAAAAGAATGGTTTGGGCAATAATCATATTAAAAGAGTTTCGACTAGTCAATAGAAGTACAAATCAATATTGTAAATAAAATAAAATAATTATATAATGTAAAATAAATAGATATGCAATTAGCAAACCATAAAATTTTAATTAACTGGAGTTATAAAACCATTTACTTAAGGTATGTAATTATCCTAAAAGGATTTCAAATGTATTGTAAATAACCTAGTAATTAAGCAAATACATTAAAGTATAAATAATATAAAACTAACAAAACACAAACATACACAACCTATATAAACCAATGAGAAAACGGGCATAAGTCTACATTGAATTGAATTGAAACAATGAAGTTACATTGGTTGATAGTACTTTTTGTAAATGTTAGTGCTGAAGAAAGTTTAGAGAACATGGTAACAAATGTATGTATGAAAATTATACAATATAGTCTGAACACAGAGAATTGTTTATATTATTTGTCAGATAATTCAAATAAATATATCGACTCGGCTTTAAATAATCTAGACATACAATTAGTTGTAATGCCTACTAGTGACATACATAACTACGACAAACAACTTTCTTGTGGAGGATACATAATCGTTTCGAAAAGATTCAAATATCTGCAAAATATATTTACTTATAATAAAGGACGTAACTTCCAATTTAAAAGTCACAGAAATATACTTATATTTTATAATGGCAGGAAAAACTTTTGGACACACCCGTTCAAGCAAGTTGCAAGCCTAAAGGGAAATAATATTATTGCAGTAAATGGTTTGATTCAACCTCGAATTAGAAATAATTTAAAATTATATAAAAACGATACCATACAAGAGACTGACAGTCTATCGGAAATAAATATAAAAGTGTTTTCTGTTAATTATAATAAAACAATAGTTACATGGAATTTGAAACAAAACAGTCACATAAACGAAGATGCATTTACAATGGAAGAGTGGAAACCAAATTTTTACAACAAGAATGAAAGTTTAAAAATAGCTGTGTTTAACTGCACACCGAGCGTATTTATGGACAGAAATGAAAAGGTATATGATGGTATAGATTATCGCATCTTGCGAGAAATAACCAGAGATTGGCCGATAAATTACATTGTACATAATTTTACGCCATACGCTAATATGCAAAGAAATTTAATTAAATGTGTCGTAGAAGAAAAATGTCACCTTGCCATGTGTTCTATTTGGCTCGAACACTCTGAAAATAAAGGAATCTATTACACGCAACCTTATACTGAATCATGTGCAACATTTCTTGTCCCCAAGCCTCATGTTTTGTCCGAAACTTTATTTATATACCAACCAGTACATATTCATTTTTGGATAACAACTCTGATAACAACTTTCTGTGTATCAGTGGTTTTAAATATTTTTGCAAGATCAACAAATGAACAAAACAAAAACTATTTAAATTACATGTATTGTGTTTTACATTCTTTACGAATACTGTCGGTGGGATGCGTCAGATTTCCTTCTAAAAAACAAGTCATATTTAGAACGATTTTAACATCATGGTGTATTACATCGTTAATATTGACTACTGCATACTCTACAGGATTTTCAAGTATATTAACTCATCCACGATATACAAAGGCTATAAGAACCATACAAGATATGGTTGATCAAAATATTTATTGGGGAAGTACAATAAAAGACAAAAACCTCTCCTTAGTAACATCTGGAAAGAATGGTGTTGCACTTTTGGCAAAGAACTACAAAACTGAAGACGACAGTAACACAAGAAATAAACGATTTCTCAAAGGTAATTATGCTACTATAGTTAAAAGGCTATCAAAGCAATACGTCACAAATACGGAGGATCTTGATGCCTACGCTAGAAGAAATTTAATGGTATTAAATGAATGTTACAGCAGGCATCTTGTAAATTTTATTTTACAACACAATTCACCATATAAGAAGATATTTGATAAGCGTATAACACACCTTAATGAATTCGGTTTTGTAGACTATTGGCACGACTTCATAGTTACTAAATATAAAATGTCATATATGAAACAGTTTTACACTTATGCCGAAGTAATAAATTATGAATCTTTAAGTATGTATAAAATGAGTGGCATATTTTACTTGCTGTTGATTGGATACGCTATTGGAACAATAGCCTTCTTTATTGAGGTATACTATGATAGAAGAATATATAAAAAAACAAGCATCTACGCCTTCATAAATGTAGCAGTAGAATGAATATTAAATTAAAGCAATATTAGCAATCTTACACAGAATTGAAGCAATTGGGGCGGCCAGAAATAGTTTCAATTATGCACTGTACGTTTAATGTTCATAGACAAGCGATGTAAATGCACAGATAATTTCAATGGCGGATGCCCAAGGAAGGCATCAGAAATATAAACCAATATGTATACAGTCTGTTCACGGGAACATTCTACAAGAACTTTTTTTATTTAAAGAGATGCAAAGTGGGTTAAATGGACAAAGTTTAAGTACGTTGCAATGCGCATTTCACGCAATATAAAACAAAAGAACATCGCGTTGCTAAGATACAAGCATAAAGATAAATTTTTTAAATTGAACACCCTGTATATCTTTATATATTTAAGTTCCGATGGTTGACTGCTATAATTAATTATAAGACAATTTTTTTCTAGGATGTAACGAGATATATTTTAAAAACACTTTAAGACAAATATTTGTATATTTAATAACAAATATATTAAATGCTTACCTGAATGAGTTGCAGTATTTTTAGTCATAAACTTGCTAGAAGCAGGTTCTTTGGAGCTGCTATCATACCAATTTAGCACGTCCAACACAGCCTGTGGATTATTCTTTTGTTCTTGTTTACTAATGTTGGAAGACATCAATAATCTTGACCAAGCTTCTGGCATTCCCTGGTAAAAAAAAATCAAGCAACTATGAAATAAAATACTTGCTTAATATACCTACCAGTGGTAGAAAATTAATACAGTAAATTATCACAAAAGTTTTTTAAATATTTATATTAATAATATTCATAAAACATTTTTATTAATCTTTTTCAATAACATAAAAATTCTCACTTATTTTATTTTAAATGTGACATATTCCTCGTTCTTATGTTTTAATGTTAAATCTAAGAATTTGTGATAATTTCTATAAATAATCTTGTAAATAAAAACGAAAATGGAAAAATTAATCTATGAATTAGTCATTGTAATTTGATCTAAAATGTATTGGTTTATAAAATGTCATATAACCTGTTTTTTATAAAGTTCTCACATTATCTTTATATTATGTAATATCTATAAATATTAATAATTTAATCAAATAAATAAATAATTTGAAAACTTTATAAATTATAACCAACAAGTTTTGAAAAATAATTGCTTATCTAATAATCAACGACTTATATCAATCTAATTAGTAAAAAAATATTGTTGTTAGTTTATGATTAGTTTCCTTAGAAATAAAGAGCTGTAGTTTTACATTTTAACTTATATCCGATATCGTAATCGTTTATTATCGGTTTTATTATTATCAGTTTCCTTTCTTCGTCTCCTTATTCTTTGTTCATAAACAAATACATTAGATCCAAATAACATCCCAATGACAATTTCATAAATTAATTTAAAAAAAATTTATCTATTATCTAAATACAAAATTTTTAGAATGTGACCTTTTATATAGTACAGTGCCATGTATCCAAAAACACCTATTCTATAATGCAAACTAAACAAAAACATGCTTTACTTACTTTCAACGGCAGCTTGTAACAAAGTTAAAGATTTAATAAAACTTAATAAAAACAAGCTCCTACACCATCCTAACATAAGCAGTATTTAATAAAAAAAAACTTACCGTAAACTCTCCCGACACAGGATCGAAACCAACATGCACTGTATGTTCAAAATTTGTCGGATAAGATATATTTGGTTTTTCTGATGCATGTATTGTTGAAGACTTGTTGCTTTTAATTTTTGATTTGAGTGTTTTCTTCTTTCGTTCTGCATCTTCAGGTTCTTTAGGAAGTGGCCGATCCACTGCTATTGTATTATTTGATAAGTCTATGCCCCTATTTGAAGTCAGTCGGACTGGTGGTGCTGGAGGTTTTTCTTCATCCGAAGACATTTCGATAACTACAAATGAAACATTCACATCATAAAATCACATACCCATATTATTAATGTATGGATCAGTAAAAATTTTACATTTATAAATGTAAATGTATGGGTAATCTAATATAAAAAATAAGTTGAAGCATGGGCGCGCCGTATGCGTCAGCTACCCTTCTGTTACATTTTGCCTCCTACATACACCTTGTTATATTTACCTTAAATTAACGGTCGCTAAAAATGAAAATGCACACCCACTAATGAGAATTTATTTCCTAGAGTTGTTTCTTTAAAGCAAACATTTATTGAAATAATTGTAAAACCATATCTAACGCCGATTAGATTTGTAACACCACCATATCCAGTTCTCCAATTTCGAGCAACGACAACGACATTCACTTATGTATCCGTTTCCTCTCTTTAATACGATTGTTTTAACATAGAAATTTCTACGTATGTCTTAGATAATAATGAAATCTAGTAATTTTTGTTTCTAGACTGTTAAAGTAGGGATTTTATTTCTATAGTGATTTTTTAATACACTTTGGTCTGTCATTCGCATTTCATTATGAAAATTGACACTAGTTACACTACACAGAATATTTTTAAACAAAGAAAATACATATACAGAGCTCAAAATGAAGAAAAAGGTGCATTAAACATTATTATTGAAATATTTGTAAAAAACTGATTTCAGGTATTACTTATGGGAAAAAGCGGATCTGGAAAAACTAGTATGAGATCTATTATATTTGCAAATTATATAGCGAGAGATACAAGACGTTTAGGCGCTACAAGTATATATAAATGCACCCCCAAATTATCACGTAATAAATTATTTTATTGTAGTTGATGTTGAACATTCACATGTAAGATTTTTGGGTAATTTGGTTCTTAACTTGTGGGATTGTGGGGGTCAAGAAGCTTTCATGGAAAATTACTTTGCATCACAACGAGATAACATATTTAGAAATGTTGAAGTTTTGATTTATGTATTCGATGTGGAAAGTAGGGAACTGGAGAAAGATATGCATTACTATCAATCTTGCTTAGAAGCTATTTTACAAAATTCTCCAGATGCTAAAATATTTTGTCTAATACACAAAATGGATTTGGTTGCTGAGGACCAAAGAGACGTTATATTTCGTGAACGAGAAGCAGATTTAAAACGATTATCTAAACCACTTGAATGTACCTGTTTTAGGACATCTATTTGGGATGAAACACTTTATAGGGCATGGTCTAGCATAGTATATATGCTTATTCCAAATGTTAAAGCTCTTGAAAATAGTTTAAACCAATTTGCTAATATCGTTGATGCCGATGAGGTTTTATTATTTGAACGCGCTACATTTTTAGTTATTTCACATTGTCAGAGAAAACCTCATAGAGATGTACATAGATTTGAAAAGGTCTCAAATATAATAAAACAATTTAAATTATCGTGTTCAAAGTTAGCAGCTCAGTTTCAAAGTATGGAAGTTAGAAATTCTGCTTTTGCTTCATATATCGATTTATTTACTAGTAATACTTACGTAATGGTGTGTATGTCGGATCCACAAATTCCATCTGAAGTTACATTGATTAATATTAGAAACGCAAGGAAGCACTTTGAAAAACTGGAAAAAGTATCTAGTTCAACCCAGAATATTACTCATCGTTGATTAATAAACTTAAGTGCATATCGGAAACTTAAATAATTTGTCATTGTTTAAAAACTTATAATTCTAATCAACAACTTATGGCTATTTGTATAATTATTATTTTTACGAAACGAAGTTGTATGAATATATGTTGGTTTGCTTTCTCTTTAAATTATGTTTAAAGATATTTTTTATATAATTTTGTACAAAAACGCATGATTATGTAAAATGAGAATGTAATTAATCTAATACAGTAAAATAAAATAATTTCTAAAACATAACTCGACAAAATTGTTACATAAACCATATTCGTAGTAATAAAATAAGTAATTCATAATATATGGTATAACCAATTTTTTGAGATCACGAATATGAACTGGAATCCTATGGAGGGGGTTCAAGCTGTAACGCAGTGATATACAAACATACCTCTAAAGCAGTGAGTTAATTTTTTTAATGAATGAATGAATTGCTTATAATTCAACTGTAGATATTAAAAAATAAACAGTAATTTATTATCTATCTCTAAATTACTATCTGTGAAGGTAAAACTTTTTTAGTGTTATTGTTTGGATAATTTAAAAATTACATCACATTCCTGTTGAAGGTAATGCTAAATATTCAGTTATATACGTGGAGATTATAAATGATTCTAAAATGACGGTCAACGAATTTTGATTATGTAACTTCAATCATTTATAATCACCCCAATATGATATAAGTATGTAGTGTTATATGAAACACATAAATGACAATACCTTGGTCTCACATTAATTTTAAAGTTGAAACAAAGAAAACAATTTCACACTTATTAAAATTGTTATTCATTTCTTTTTAAATAATTAATCTATATTCTTGATGTGTGTAAATATTAATTTTTACTTTCAAACTATCTTCGTTTAACGCATGAATGTTGAACTTAGATTAGTGTGTGTGTTGTCAGGTCAAGCTCCAAAGTGTCCTTCCATACAAAAATACACAAGGTTAGCTATTTAGAGCAAAATTTAATTATTTTTTAAAAAATTCCTAAAATATTATATTTTTACAAAATTACCTTTATTCTATGTATAAAAACTGATCATCTACGTTACTTTTATGGTACATTTATCTTAAAATTTAATTAGTTCTTAGGACGATTCTGTAAAAGAATTTTTAAGAAATGAATTATTGAGATAGTTTCTTAGATTTTTTTCACAAATAAGCAGTACATAAGACATATAAGGAAGAAAACTCCAACAATAAAAAAAGGCACAGTATATTTTTTGATAAATAATATTCAGAATATAATTTAATGCGGACATAATTAATAATCAGCACCTTGTAGACATTAATCAAAAGACTTTTCATAAAATAAATAAAAAGTAAAGGGCCTAACACAGGTCCTTGACATCATTATAAACAAGCGAAACAAAAGTATTGTTAAAAGAATCGATTGAACACGCGCAACATAGAAAAAACAAATATTTCGATATTCGTAATTTTTGATCATCTTTATAATGATTACCTTGAGTAATCAATTCAATTCTTGAATTGTGTCGTCATTGAGTTAAGTGGGGGCTAATTTAAAGAAAACCTGTGTACAAGTGTACAATAACAACACGTGTCCAAATGGATCGAATCTTGAAAGGAATTATGAAATATAGAGAAGTTGGTAAACAAACAATGGTTAAGCAATTTCAACAAGTTAAAAACAATCCCACGGTGAGTAAGCATATTGTTTAACTGAATTTGGTATCTCCTACTTTTATATTTCTGTTTGTGAAACAAATTCAAAATATCGCGCGCACGCTTCAAGGTTCTTTTACTTCAAATTTTAGTTTTTTTTTCTGATTTATTTTAGCCAAAAGCTGTTTTCTTTACCTGTATGGATAGTAGAATGATACCAACAAGATTCACACAAACAAATGTTGGAGACATGTTTGTTGGTAAGTCTCCGGAAATGTTGAATTCATTATACCGTATGTAATCAATGTACATATTTATGGCCTATTGGCAGTAAGATAACATCAAAAGATAACGTGTATTTAACGATCGATGTTTATTTACAAATGTTTATTTTGTAATAATATAAAATTTGCTTGTTTGCGTAATATTTATTAATAAGAGGAAAATAATTTAATTAAAATTCGTAATTTTCATTTTTTTCTTCTTTTTTAAACATTATTAAAATATTGAGCACAAAAAATAAAAATATATTAAAAACTAAAAGACCCAATTAATCTTATTTCGATCTCAAATTTTGATGACCAACCTCGAAACAATGGAATAAATATAACTCGTTCGTAAATTAAAATTCCCACCTAAAAAATTCGCTCTGATTGGCTACTTGCTAGACACGTTTACATACTCACAACCAGATTTCCAGTATCTAATGTTTACATGAGTGACATCTGACTGGTGTAAATTTTAAAGTATTTAAAAAGTTATTTATTGTTTACTATTTATTAACAATTTAAAAAACATTTCTTTATAAAAGTAAGGTGCAGCAAAGTGAATTAATCACTTAAATTTTAATGGATTCAAATCCATGGACAAGTATTGCCATCTAGCGGTAAATTTTTGAAAAATGTGCTGCTTTTTATTATCGCAGTGAATAATATAAAATTTTTAGTCCATCGCCTTTTGTAACATCAATCTTAGGACAGACTGTATATAGCACCGGCATTGGAAATATCGAAGACTGGAGATTTATTTATTTCTAAACACTATTATACAGAGTGAACTTTCTGCTTACTGTGTTCATCCTGATATCTTGCTTCTTCTGCATCGATCATTTTTTCCCCATTTGCTTTTGGTAAATTTTTTTGTTATAAAAATTGTTATGTTTCCTTATATTGATTGAACATTTTCTACTTTCGTACATGTCTTTAAAAATAAATTACTTCCAGCACTTCATTTTTTTTACTTGTATATATTTTTTTTACTATGACTCGTTGCATTTTTTATTTGCTGGAGAATATATCCAATTTATTTATTATTTTCTTTTCCAGTTCGAAATGCTGGAAATATTATACCTCACTCGCAACATTTTATGGATGAATTGACTACAAATGAACCAGCAGCATTGGAACTCGGCTGTGTAGTAAATGATATCCGACATGTAATCGTCTGTGGACATAGCGATTGCAAAGCTATGAATTTATTATATAAATTACAAGATTCTGAATTTGCTTCAAAGGTAATATCTCAAATTTTTTCAAAATTACTCTTGTATTACTCCATACAATAATAATGCATTAATGAAAATAAGGAAATTCATTCACAAACACATACAATAACTAGGTATATTTGCTTATTTATAATGATTTATTTTAAAATTTGTTGGCAGGATAACCGAAGGATATCCCCACTGAGAGCATGGCTATGCACACATGCCTTTACAAGCTTAGACAAATTTCAACAATTGGAATTAGCAGATTACTCTAAACCATTATTGTTTCAAGCTGAAACACCCTTAAGAAAATTTGCTGCATACATTGATCCACAAAATAAATTTGCTTTGGAAGATAAATTATCACAGATTAATACTTTACAACAATTGCAAAACATTGCAAGTTACGGCTTTTTAAAGAAAAGACTTGAAACTAACGAACTACATATCCATGCACTGTGGTTTGACATTTATACAGGAGAAATATACTACTTCAGTAGGGCAGCAAAGACATTTGTCATGATAGAAGAATCTAACATTGAAAAAATGCTGGATGAAGTAGAAAGATACTATTCATAGTTATTAAGTTAATTAATATACATATTTATGCATTTATTTATAAAAAAAAACATGTTAAATAAATTAAACTTGTAATATGTTTATACTTCTTTTTAAATAAATATTTTGTAATATTTAACGCATTTTTAATATAAAAATAAATTTACCTCCAAATAGTGGTTAGTATTATTTTTAATCTAATAAAGTTAAGAATATAACAATTTTTTTTCCATGTCTGTACGTATGTAATGATCAATCGAACAGAGACTTATTTAATAAAAATTATATCAAAAAAGGGGTACAAGATGATAAAAAAAGAAACAACTCGATTAAAATATTATTTAATCTAACTGAAGGTTTATTGATGTATGTAGCTTCAACAGAACGCCCACTATTCGGATCTGTAACATTCACTTATAATCACGGCACTCCATAGTGCATCAGTCTAACTTATTAGGCACAGTGTTAAAACAGATGACACACCCATTATGCTATGTTCAAAATACAAAGGCAAACTCTATATATTACATTTTCTTTACAAATTTTACCTAACAATGTATTTTGAAATATAAATAATAATCTAAATTCACAAAAACAACATTAAAAAGAGAAATAAAATGGTTTAAAAAAATTACACACATGATGATGTATTTTAACAGTCAAATTTACTGGGTTTTTCTCAGCTCACTATATACTAATGTTTATACTATAAATATACATACTTAATAACAATAAAATTAATTTAATTGCTTCTATAATGTGAATTATAAACATGATAATAATTCTCCTTTATACAATTTCTTATAAAGAATTTTAACACAATTTAGATGTAAACCCATTTAAACATATTACCTTTTAAATGATAATATGCTACTTATAAAGTGGTAATATATATAAACATAATTATTACTCTATAAAATTAATAGGAATTCTTTGAAATTTTATGTAAATAAAAATCAATTCATATAAACAACTTGATACAATATTATAAAATATTACATTGAACATAGCAATACTGGTTTGACAGCCTATTATTAAACTATATCAATTGTTGTAACAAATATTTCTAATAGAAATTTCTAATAGAATCCACAGTTCCTTTCAAATTACAAAATTGAAAAACATTTGTAAAACTGTAACATATATAAACAAGCAAGTGTTCATTGTTTATTTAACTAAACAGTTAGCCAATTTGTTGAATGTTCTTTAGTTCATAGAGCTGAGTAGTAACACTGTCACAGCTTGATAGTTCCATTGTGGTTAACACGAATTCCACTGATGTTTTCGTTGCCTGTCTATATCACTCGTATCCCCACAGTATGTTAAAAATAGTCCAGAAATCAACACTTTATTTTAATTCAACTATTTGATATCGTTCTCTATTTATATATTACAATTTAATTTATTAGAAAGTCCACTCGTGTGTAAAAACTGTTTAAAATAAATCAGCACTGCACTATCTTCTTTTGATTGCGTCTAGCCCGATCCGAAGAGTGGGCCGCTATATTACAACTATATTACTATGATCCATATACCAGATTTATATACTGTTTTAAAATCAATATACTTTTGTTTATTGTTTAATGAATCCCACACATAAAAATTAATTGGTATTTTTTTTTCAATTTCAAAATATTAGCTGTGGCATTTGAGGACAAATATTTGTTTTAATAAAGTATTCTTATATCACCAAACTTTAGGCTTAATCACATCGAGAATACGGTAAACTGATTGGATAATAATTAATTGATAAGCGAACTTATTTATTTAAGCAAAATATTACGATTCTTGATAATTAACGGTGTAAATAATGAATGAGTGGTCTGCTAAAATTATAGAGCCATGCAACCAAGAGTACGGAATAACTAATTTAGAAGTCTATGAGTGATGAGTAATAAGCTATAACAGATAATGCTACAATAAGGGCAGCCTTAACAATGTGTATTTATTAGATATAATTATATTTTCAATTACGACCACTCCTTCCACCTCGCCCTCTGTTATTATCACCTCTGTCCTGAAAAAGAAAATTTAATTACTTTGTATACTTTATTTCCAAAACATGAACTAAGTTGATAAATTAAACAATTTTACAAAATTAGAAATAGAAGTACTCACTTTAGACATAAACCTGAAAACTCTAAGTTAGTACTGTTAATGACTTGTCTATCAAGTCATCACACTTATGCATTTAAGTGATGACCTGATGTCACAACTTTTGTTGTGTTACATAACAATACATACATTTACTTGAAATAAAAATTAATCTTGCTGTACAATTTGCAAAGGCTTAGTTGCAGTAAACGCATTAACATTTAATAAGAGCAAAACAATTAAAATTCGGAAATACAGAATTTCAATTTCAAAATGAAATTGATGGTATCAATTATTAATCTTAATCATTGAAAGAATGAATTACTTTTAACTAAAATAACTAAAAAAAAATTATTTTTTATATAACTTTTTTCTGTTAAGTGGAAATTTTTTGTTTTTTGTTTATGTGAGTGTGCGGTGCTACCCGAACGCTTCTCAAGCTCTCGCTTATCGAAAATTGCAGGAGCACCATTTTTATGTGAATAAATTATTACTTATTAATAAATTATTGAATTAATAAATATCATTCAAAAAATATAAATATAAAAAATTCTGTAAAAAGTCCTACGTGTGCTAACAAAATAGAAAGTCTGCACGTGTTTTTAGTTTTATGTTTATATGATCTGTTTTTCAATTGTTTTTTGTACAGAGCCACTTATCAGGTATGTTTATTAGATTAAAGTAAAGATACCTTATGGTGACTACCATGGTGCTCATTACTTCGATGACCTCCTGGGCGATGGCCCTCTCTCTCACCATCTCGTTCGTGATTTCTACCTCTGTGATCACCACGATCCCTATGTTCTCTGTTGCCGTGATTCCCATCATGCCCTCCTTTCATAACTTCTGGCTGTTTACGATTATCTTCTTCTTCTTGTCGCTTTTCATAATGCACAAAATCATCAAATATAGACGTCGAATGTCGAAATGAATGCATGATTCGTAACACTTGAAGACCTTTTGCATGAGGTACCTCTTGGGCATCTCTAGAATTAGTAACGGGTTTGTTCTCGTTGTTTTCAAGGCGTATGTGCCTCAACTGAACATTTGGGACGTCCTTTACATAAATCCAACGCACTTTAAACTGCCCCTTCCATTTATCTTGCGACCACACGGAGCTATTCGAGTTGTAGTCCACGGGCGAGACCATTTGGGCCATACCGCAGAAATGTCCTGAACCGTTTACCGAAAAGAAGAGAAAAACCGCACCATTATTTTCACGTTCACGAAATGCTTGATCAAGACGCTTGTTTCCATGTTCTGTACTACACCAAATCTCATATTTAATACTTCGATGAATGTCATCTTCGGAATATGATTTAATAACAAAAAATCGCGCGTTTGGTGCAGTCAGATCGAATTCAGTTGGATTGTAGTTGTTTTTTCCACGAAGTTCATCTAATACAGGGTGAGTTGGTGTTGGTGCAGCAGCCATAATAACAGGTACAGGTCCTCCGGGCATTAAGCCTTGAACCTGGGCTCCAGTCGGGATATTTACTGCTGGAGGCAAATGAGGTGGCATCATGGCTGGAGGTTGATATGATGGCATCGGATGCTGAGGACCTGGTCTTGGAGCAGCTGGAGGTGCTCTATTTGTAGGAGGGCCGTTCCATCCTGGGCGAATTGGTAAACTAGGTGCGATAGTTTTGGGCACAGCATTGTTTACAACTGGTAATTGTGGGGGAGTATTTTTGGTATCCCAAGTACCAATGTCCATATTATGTTTTCCAGGAACAATCGGTCCTGGTGGCATACCAGGTCCTTTTTTCTTTAAACCTTGATTTTGCACTGTCAACTGTGGCTTTGCAGGTTGGCTTGCTATGCTAGCCCATGTTGCCTTCTTTGGCTGACCTAGCGACTCTTTAGCATCCCCAGAGGTTTTTAAATCTACACGAATACAATATTATTCTTAATAAGATGCTACGGTACAATAAAGGCTTTGAAAAGAGTATTTACCTAAATTCTGCATTGCCTGTTCGACACTCTTGATGGCAGAGTCCGGCATTGCAGGTGTATACATATTTTGAGGATCTCTGTAGTAGTCGTCGTACTTTCTCTGGCTTAACTGACTGCTCCATGTACTGTAGTCGCCATTGCTGTGAAAATAATTGAAGGAAGATGGTTGACCAAACGCTGTAGGTGTGGAAAAAGTGGTCGTTTGACCGAACATTCCTAAAAATTAAAAAAGTACGACACTATGATTATTTTCAGCATACAATAAATAACTAATATTACAGCATGTTTAAAATGAAAAGGAAAAGGTAATACAAAGTTAATGTTTAAAAAAATTAACATGTATTTGAAGACACATTGTAATTATTTTGTATAAAATCTGAGTGGAAGTAATTGTGCAGTGGGCTTTATTGTTTACCGATAAGATTTATTTGATGCACAGCATAGCTATGTTAATAAAGTCTTGATAAATAAACCTTGATTGCAATTTATGATTAAGATGGAAATCCTTGGTGACAAAATATCATCAGTTAAAATTTATGAGGAATGTCTGTGCCTTAAAAGAATCTGCAGTGTTCATTTCTACAAAAGTTAGGTTATGTCAAATTTAATTAACAATTTATAAAACTACAACCAATACATATTGAAATCTGCCGGCACTCAGCCCTGTTGACAGTTTTTTAATAATAAGTAATAATTTTCTTATGTTTAAAAAAGTTTATATGAACCTCATTAAAATTAAAATGCAATGTAAGTGAAAATTTTTACACCTTCAAAAAATTCATTAGTATATTAACATACCATCCATTGAATAAGAATCGTGAGGATAACCACTTAAAAAAGTCATTGGATCTGTTCCATTTGACCATGTTCCATCTCCCACTCCGTATGCTTGATAAGGGTATGTTCCACCACTGCCATAATAACCTATAAATATACACATCTAAATCGTCAATTTTTTAAGATTCTATTTTTCAATTCAGTTTTCAATTAATCAGTTCTAAAATATTCATAATTGAAAAAATAACACATTTTGTAATACAGTAAACTCTCACTGGTCTGAAATACACTACTCCAAGGAATTAACGCACCACCAAAAAATAACCAAATTTTTAAAGTTAATTTGTGCCTAGACCATGAGTCCGATTTCAATGATTTTTTTTTTATATGATATGTTTTTTATTCAAAAATGTGAATGTACTATCGTTTTGTCAAAAAAATTATTTTTTTATGAATACAGTGTGTAACAATTGGGACTTCTTTCGTAAATTTTGTAACACCCTGTGGAGTTCTACTCCATTATCTCTATTAGTACCTGAAGAACACAAGTTTATAGCATTATTATTATTATTAGTTTATAGCAAATTAGTGGGGAAACCATTAGACAGCGACTGTATTTTGCATGTAATTTGAGACCCAGAGTTGCTGCTCGAGGTCCAGCTTTAACTAAAGAGCACCAGAGGGCTAAATTTTGCCAGAAAGCACGTTAAGTGGACAGACGCTCAATGGGAACGTGTGTTGTGTTATTTACAGACGAGTCCCGATTTTGTGTTTACAATAATGATAGACGTCTCTGTGTGCAGACGTCCCAATGAACGATATTCTCAATGCAATTTCTCCAATACAACATTAATTGGGGGCGGATCTGTGATGGTCTTGGCGGGTATTTCTTTGACATGTTATGCTATAAACTTGTGTTCTTCAGGTACTAATAGAGATAATGGAGTGAATCAAAAACGTGAACGTTAAGAAACGATAAGGCTAGAGTACGATATGAATTCTAACTTGCTGGTGTACCTGTAGAACTCCACAGCGTGTTACAAAATTTATGAAAAAAACACG
>JAFFZR010027653.1:0-22288 GCA_018397195.1 Lethrus apterus | reverse complement strand
TGCTTATTCAAATTAATAGACAATTAAATTTTGCTTTCGACTAATGCATAAAAATATAGCGCTTCCATTTAAAAAAAATAAGTTTTCCGCATTTCAATTGTTTCAAAAAGAAGAAGATTTATTAAGTATGTTGTGTTACATATCAAATTTCTAATGCTTTTAGTATTATCATTAAAGATCCCTCTAGCGTTGCATAAAATTTCATGATCTTGCTGTATTTCGTTATTGAACTATAGGCGTTTTTCCGAAGCTGTCAAAATTTCCGAATAAATGCAAATATCTTAAAAACGAATAGACATAGACAAATATTATCTTATACATATATTAGAATTACCCAGGGAATTTAAAACTGTAATATTATATAGGATGTTCCATTTAAAATTTTCAAGTTGTTCGTGGTTGCGCACAAACGAAACACTCTGTATAACTGAAAATAATTTTATGTGGTGGAGACCATGAATTCAAAAAACTTTTGTCATAAAATATTTTTTGTATTTTGCTTAACAACGGAGATATCGAAGAATATCGCACTAATGTGACACCATGTATAATGACAGATCATAATTATTTATTTCGTGACTGCTACTCAAATAATGCGGGTAAATTTGGGCGTGTTTGTATTGTTCCAAAAATTAATTAAATAATTTTATATGAAAAAGTAAGCTATAATTTTAATTTTTTAATAGATGTCAAAATATATTATTTTATAGTCATTTTGAAGAAGTCAACGAAACGTAAATTCATACACCCATATTTAACGGATGGTAATCCACAAATAATATAAATGTTATATAAGTTAAATATTTGTTAATCATTAAATATTTTAAAACTATATATTAAAAACATTTAAAAAGTCTTGTGTCACTTTAAATGTAAATAGAAAATTAACACAGGATATAGAAAACAAAGATAAATATCGCAATAGCGGAGTATATAAACTTAAATATCAAACTTGTGTAAAAGTATGTATCGATCAAACAGGAAGAAAATTCGAAGAAAGACACAAAGAACATCATTTAAAAACCGAAATATAGATTCTTACTATGCTAAACATCTTATCGAAACAGGCCACAAAGGAGGAACAATCGAATACTCATTGAAAATAATACAAACACAGGAAAAGGGAAAGACACTGAATACAATTCATAAACATATTCAAAAACAAAAATAAATTACTTAATGACCTTACATGCAAACCATCAGAACCCCTAATACATACCTATCTTCTTGCAACACCTTAGTTGTTCGAATACTGATTAACAAATATAGTTCTTCCAGTTATTTGTATTTACCGGGTATAAATTTATTACAAAATAATAAATTCTAGTCTTTGTTTTCGAATATATATTCCTATATTATTTTGTTGTTTAAATGTTTTTTATATATTTATTTCATTCGATTAGACGATTTTTGTAATATATGTAAATTTCTATCAATTTATTTAAGATATTCATGTAGCATAAGTTCACGTGTTAAATTGAAAAATTAAGTTTGAATGTAGAAAATTCTGTGAAAATATTTTCGATAGAAGCTTTCAAAGTGAAATCTGGAGTTATTTCGAACACCATTTTTCACTCCGGCAAAAGTATATAGTGCATGCCAAACTAATATCTCCAGGGTATAAAGTTCGGAGGCCGTGATTGAACTAAATGAACACTGAATGGGCTTAGCGTCAGTTGGGATGAAACCGGGTTGTAGGGTGGGCTTCCGTCGGGAAACATGCGTCTGGGATAGGATATTGACAAGTACCGGTGTCGTCGTAGGAACGAGGGAGTAATATTGAAGGTGACAGTGCACAGAGGTCAACCTGCGTCTCGAGCAATCCCGGAATTTCTTGGAGGTTCGCAGGTGCACCGGCCGTGGTACAATAAGATATTCGGATCGGGGTGGCTTTGGCCGGTTCGCTAGATAAATGTCCAGCTGCGTTTAGTGTAGCCGTACAGAGGAAGCGTTTGACTCAGATTTCCATCGACACGTAGAAAACGAAACAGAAACATAACCGAAATTAAATTGCTCGCTAAATTAAAGCAATCTCACTCTAATAGAAAAAGAAGCAACGCTGGACACATTTATTATAACGGACGTTTGAGAAATGAAAATTGCATTTATCGCGCAACAATTTCTATCCGATAGTAAATTACATTGCAAATATTAAATTGCTTATGAAGATGTAATTTATTTTGGCGTGTTTAAATTAATTCTTAAAGGAATTTTGTTGGTATTAACATTAGTTAATGTTATGAATCTTCCACACATTTCCAAAAAAGTATAAAACATTTGTTGACAAATTGTAAGATAAATTTTTAACACCTTCTATACGTTAAATTTGTAACAGTAATAAGAACAAGCAAAAATAAAAGTAATTTTATGGTAGAAAAAGTGAATTAGACGTGAAAAAGTTTATGATGCTGAGAATAGGATACAGTAGTGTAACAATTTAATTTTTGTCAGCATATGGGAAGGTGAATGGCGTTACATGTTTCTAACTTTTTCAAAAAATGTACTTCGAATTAAATAACTAATATACATGATGCGTATTCATTGATTGGTAGTAAATTTTCATTGTTTCAGCCAATGCTTATAATTTTTTTGTACAAAGTTCATAGAAAAAGTATTAAAGAAAGTACTTTCGTGTACAATCCTCGAAGTTGCAAATTCCTTTTTAAATTTTCCCTATTTTGTGAAATTGTATACTTTAATAATCTTCCTTAAAAAGGATATATTTTTAATAATTTTAATATTAGATTTATAATAATGTCTGCATAATATCTAAAGGTAAGTAAAATAAATAATATAACAATATGGCAACAAACAAAAGAGAAGGAGTATTACAAAAAAAACATATTTAATATACATATTTGAATTAAAATTTTTCACTTGCAAATGCGAAAGTTCCACACTGGCGTTTGCTATCAAATTTTCTAGATTTTAACGCGTTAATGGAGAATTTCATTCCAGACAAGTTAGTCCATTGAAATCATGTCGGTTGAATTTGAAAGTTGATTAAAATACATAAACAAAAAAGAAAGAAATCATTTAGTTCAACATAAAGATTTCAATAATAAAATAAAACCGGTATGGAGTTTGGTAAAAGAAATTACAGTCGATAAAAGAAGAAATGCATTATAGTTATACATAACTGACATATCTGAATATATGGACTGGACACAGGAAGAAATATTCAAGATGCAATAAATGGAAGTTTATATGCAAGTTTGTACCGACATTAATACCAAAGTCGAGAATAATTTGAAGTATATTTATAAAAAGAAAAAAAAAACAATAGTCTTTTGTCATACTAATGCTCGGGAAGCATTATATTCTATACAAAATCTAAACAACATCCTATTGGCATCAACGATTGTCGCATGTCGCTATACAATAGGAGAAAGTTTGGGTATGCCGCTGGCGGCACTAATAAATTTTACTTTCCAAAATGGTGTTTATTCCCATAAAATAACTGATGCAAATTATCATAGGAAGGTCCAATGTCAGAGCTGTATAAATGGCTACGTTTGAAATGCTGAATTTGCTTAGTGCAAAACAAAAGTTGTGATATTATTTAGAGATCTATTAAAAACCTCTGACAGCGTTGATCACACACTTTTGTTGAAATAAATGGATTTAAACGACAGATATTCAACATTCTAAAATTTTACTTTTCTTTTTATTTTTAAGCAAGCAACCAATAGAAAATTTACTTGCTCGAGAATAAAAGAGTAAGTATAATTTCGAGTAGTTTTACATTAACCAAAAATCTTACCTGAACATTCAGGGCAATGTTGATACATATTCAGGAAAAAGTTTCAAACATAACAAAAGTGGTTCTTTCATATGTTTTCTTACCGTGCCATGATTGTAAGTACTCGAGTGTACATCTGTTGCACAATAACTAGGAACTAATATCGCTATATGGAATTCAGCATGTTTATGGGACTCGATATATTACGAATATGCAAGCAACTTATCCATGTAATAATTCAAATACTGGATATATTAATCACTTATCTGAGGTGTATAAAAGGCTTTCAGCGACACTTTATATTTATTTGTGTAATAAATCAATTTTTATATGCGTAAGTTTTTTCTCGAAACAATTTCTTAATGTAATCGATTTTTATTTGTATTGTACAGAGACATTAATTCAATGTGCCACTTCACACAATTTTTGTATGTGCCGCTTAATGGTAGTCATAATATCAACTTACTAACTAATAATTTTATCTACAACAGGTGCATAAAGTAGGCTTTTACGCACTTCAAACAGTGCGTAAAGTAATTCATTATAACGCAAGTGATATAAAGATTCATTATAACACAAGTGCGCTTAACTATAACCGCACCGCACCGCACCGCACCGCACCGCAACAATCGTACAGCTCGTGCTGAAATT
This sequence comes from Lethrus apterus, assembly GCA_018397195.1. Taxonomy (NCBI): domain Eukaryota; kingdom Metazoa; phylum Arthropoda; class Insecta; order Coleoptera; family Geotrupidae; genus Lethrus; species Lethrus apterus. The sequence continues at coordinate 17,895 of JAFFZR010027653.1, read as the reverse complement.
CGCATACTCGTAATGAATCACATCACTCACTTGTCACGTAAACTTAGTAGTTTACGTGACAAGTGAGTGACTTTATGCACTGTTTGGAGTGCGTAAAAGCCTACTTTAATCACCGGTTGTAGATAAAGTAATTTGACGCACTGTCCAATCAAGGCAAAATGTCCGCACTTGTTGACACCGTTGCTATGAAACATATAGGAACAGACACCATGACATTGCAGGCGACATTTATGTTTAATTAGGTAATGTCGGTAATATTTTCTTCATATTTACGGTAATAGATAAAATAGTACTCGTATATGCAACAGACGCGTGAAGTGTGTTGCATATACGTGAAGTGAATTTTGACATTTTCGTTTTACTTGAAAATAAATTTTTTGAATTAAAGAAATAACGATGATATACAAGTTCATAACTAAAATTCTATCGTACCCATCAATGGGTTTTTTCTTTCTGTGAAAGAGTAAAAGCTTGATACTCCAGAAGTCCGCCCATACATCTAGAGCACCATTAATTACACGCCAATAGTTAATGCTACCGGCAACTCTTGACGATCAATTGAACACACCCAGGCATGAGAGCATCTCGAACCCGAGACTTCACATCAAGGAACGTTCCAACCACTCAAGCCACTCCGGCTTCATCTTAGAGATGTTTATGTTTTAACAATTAGATTAGATGTTACCGACATGAAAAAAAAAAGAAATTCTCTCTCTAATACCAAAATAATTATTACTTATTAAATTTTAAACGAAAATCGACACGTAAAATAGTGTGTAAACGAGATTTTTAATGCAACTGACGGATAGTTAAAACTGAAAATGAACATTTTCATAAACAAATTTTTTATGAGATTTTTCGTGTCATAAAATTAGATATTCTCTATTTCTCTTCCAATAATTTTGAGTATTTGTAGAATTAAATTAATTATTTTCGCACCAAAAATTATTCCATAAATTAAGATACACAATTTAAAATTAAATATGATTTTTGCTGTGCCAAGGACGCTAATTTTAATCTAGTATTATGAACTGTTTCTATATTTTCAATTTTTTTTTCACTTCAACGCTCAATAACAATACTACTCATTAAAACGACAACTTATTTTAATATAAATTTTTCGGATATTGTCGCACTACATATAATCCTGCGAATCTTTGTAACTTACCTTTATTGTCATATTTTTCAATTTTTGAGATCTTACGTCTGCGACTATCTGTATCCATTTCAAAAGCGTTTTACTGCTTTATATCCAGAAAGGGTGCGTCGCCCAGCAACTTTTATCGAGTAAGAAATAACTCGATATTCATCTCTTACGTATTTTTTTTTTTTTTATTCAAATGACGTATATGCTATTTCCTATACGGTCAAATATAAATAAAATATGTATGTCGGTATAAGTATTTATTTCATAACAAATTATTTAAACCACCCTTACATATTAAATAAAAATTACTAAAAATTCTTCTTAGTTCTCTTTTTCCTTAGTTTGCTTTTTAAATAGTTTTCTGAAGATAAACTTTATGACCACATAAGATGTGTAGGTTAATATTGCGAAAACTAGTAGCAGGAATGCTATAACGTCGAGCAGTAGGTATTGATACAAAGGCATGCCAACGGCCGCAGTACGCAGATGGGGTGCCCCTTTGTGACGTGCAACATATTCCACCCAATAGATGGCAGTTTCTAGCGGAGGCATCGGTCGATCACGAAATCTCTCCGAGAGTTCTTTGGCCTTTTTATTAAAGCTGAAAATTTAAATTTTAGTTTTTGACGTTTTCATATAAAATCGTTTGTGCTTGTGCATATTAAATTTCAAAATGTATCAATGCAATAAAAAACAGAATGCCAATTCTTCTATTTTAATATTGATCACGAAAAAAATTGATACTGAAATGAAGATAAAACATGAATTTAAAACACTAAAATATAAACTACAATTTTCTTAGTTCATGTCACTTTATGTACAATAAATAAGTTATTGAATACACTTACAATTTTTGTTTGAAATAATTTGAACAATCGTAGTTTTATGGTAGTAAGTATAAAATCACAAATTATCATATTCTGTTGCCGCATGAATTTTCAAAGCGAGGGTATCGATATATGCGAGAATATAGTACAAGCGTATATTGTACCTGGCAGGCGTATATTGTGAATAAAAGCAAGCAAGCCGCAAACAAATATCAAAACAAAATGCATAAATAATATATCATTAAGAAAAGTAACTTTCCACTGGAAGTTATATGTAGGTAATTCGAAATAATTTTCGCAAGACTTTACAAGCATTCCCTCGTGTAAAACATTCAACTGCGAACAGCATGCAGATACGAGCTTTATAATAAGCAATTCCCTGTAAATTATTCAAGTATCGCTCTCATTGCTCGCTCGCATGACGTATATGATACATACTATCTGGTAATTTTTGTAAACTAACCTGGGATCTAGGACAGTTTTAAGGGAGTTATAAACATCTTCTTCGGTAAGGGTACTGAACTGTAAGATAACACCTCCCCCGCTGGCTTCCAATGCCCGTGCATTTGTATACTGGTCTCCATATTGTGGCATAACGACTGCTGGAACGCCACAATGAACTGCCTCTGTTGTACCCAATAGACCACCATGTGATATAAAAGCTTTCACATTAGGATGACCTAGAACGATATTCCACGCATTGTTAACACAAAATACAAACTTAAATTTAGAATTAAATATTATTACTGAGTTTATTAAAAAAATAAATTAATCATAAGTAATTTGTCATTAATATCAGCGATACCATAAATGCGATACAACAGAATGTTTACTAAAATAGTTTTAACGAGTTGTCCTATAAACACCGTCGCCAAATGCAATTACTGAAACAGAAACGAGATTACAATAATTACTAGAAACATTTCTTCGTTTTATTTTTAATTTACTATAAAATAAGCTATTCGTTTATAGAAAAGATTTGTTGATATATAGTATTATTGTTACTACCTGTTAGTGTATTGAAAAATCTAAATAAGCAATACCTAATCAATTGATTATGCAGCAATTTTTTTGACAAGTTATTTTACGATTTCTGTTGAATTTATAAATGTTATTATTAGGTTTATTATTAAAATAACGAGTTTACTGCAGTCTATTCAATTTAATTATTTAAAATAACAACTGTAATACACACGGTCATTCTTAAATGTGGTGATACCTGGACATATCCTAAAACTAAATCTGCAAAAATGGCGGTCCTACGTTAAGGTTGTGTCAGAATTGGCAAAACAAACATATGAGAACAGATAATAGCTAGGCTCAAATGCAGCAATGAGGAGAAGCCCAACATATTGGATGCAGCAAGAATATACGAAGTGTGAAACAGAGAGGACGGATGGGAACACTGGATAGTCCACTACGAGAAACTTGGGAAGCAGAATTGACGAAGGAAACTAAAAACTTATGGAGATGCATGAAGGAAGATGGAAGAGGAATAAACGATTTAAGAAAAATGGAGGCAGAATTAAGAAAAAGGGAAAAGAGGCTAGAATCGATGCAAAAAACCCATCGTGTCATGTCTTTTGTTAATACTATTCAACTAATCGACTAATTTGTCGAACTGACCGTTGCATAAATATTTAGGGAAATATTTAGGTAAAAATTCCTCATATATTAAACAAAATAATTTATGCATTGTAAATTGTGTCAAAATTCTCACAGTACTCTATTGCATGGTTTAGAAAGAGAAATAATCCATATTAGTAACACTGTAGAAGGCAATCTTTCTACGTTGGCAACGAAATTTTATTCATATAAATTTGCCCACTTCTCAGTTTCATAACGTGTCATAAGGTGTCATGACGAGAACTATATTATGCAAAGACTGTTTTATTGTCAACATCTGTCATAGACATCTTTGATTAGAGGGAAAATTATGAGCCGGTTTGAATTTTGATTGACACGGCCAGCCAAACAAATGTTATTTCTGAAATTGTTCTTACAATCGGTTAAAAGGAGGTGTCTTCGCGCTATATCATAAAATATCAAGCAATGGTTCAATTGCTTCGTTATTTTTGGACGTAAATAATAATTTTGCACTTCTACATTGGGAAAATTTTTGAAAATAAAATAAGTATCTACGATACTTCGCCCATCGCCTGAAGATCGATGGTGTGAAGAATATTTTTGAGGTAGTTTTATTGTATCACCCCTTAAGAATGATACTGAGCCTGATTTGGGTGGTTGGTTTTGTTCTGCTTGTCGTAGGTTGTCTTATGGTTAATACCGCGAAAGGTAAAACATAAGGAATTTATGCACGACTAATTGAATACTGATTGAAAGAACCTTGTTACAAAGAATGCTTCTCTACCTAATCTTAAATATTTTCTATCACATTGCGTTTTGAGGCCAGATATTGCCACAATAAAACTTCCAATAGTTTTAGACGCATCTTGAAAAAGGAGGTTAATCTTTAAATAAATTTCTTTTGTTTGGTCCTAATCTTTTATCAGATATAAAAGAAATTCTACTCTATTTTCACCTGAAGATGCTTTGGCTGAAAATCGGTTGAACACAGTAACATACAACGATATTTAATAAAGAACTATTTCTTTTCATTATTGATGATGGATGATTTCGAGCTAAGAAAATGGGCAACTAACATCAGTTTTAGGCCACTCTGACACTTATTGATGAACATGTAATTCTGTTCAGATTCTCGTCAAAGAATTCTGTCATATTTTCTGCGGTTCATTAGAAGTTGTCGTTTAGAAAGGTTTAGTATTCCGTGCTCATAAGAATATTACAAAATTCGTCAATGTTGCTTATTAAATACGTTTAGCGGTGGCTGAAGTGATAGTAGGTCCAAACAGCTTTATACAACTTTTATAACACCTACGATTTAAATAACAATTTAACATAATCTTTTGACCACCGCACCGTGTCGACTGTAACAGATACGATCCGTAATTTGTGATATTATTTATTTGGTAAAATTCAACACTTGTCGAACTACCTATTAAATTCGAAAACATCTAACGAGGAAAACTAGACTTCATCCAACTTTCTGATACAAATCGTTGATGCATGGAATGATTTTAATTTAGAAATTATGCAAAAAATGTTAATTTAAATTTTATGGGTGCTCAGCGATGTTACATTTTAAATTCTGGTAACGATGAAAATTATATTTCGAATAAATTCTCAATCTAGTAAAAATCCAACGGATTAACTTTGAAATGTACAACGAGAGAGAAAATATATTAAATTAAATATCCTGCAGCAGAAATAAATACACGTTTAAAAAAAAGTTTTTTCATTTCGTTTCTACTGCACTTTTGCCATCAATCTTAATGTCTGCAGCTGTAACAACGTGACACATTTTGCTTTAAAATATGAAATAATATTTTTAAAGTTGTTACTAACATTGTGAATTTTGCTGTGTTTTAGATCGCTTCTATTTTCGCAAATTTATACGTACTTGATAATAAAATATAAGTTATAGAGCAGTGCAATTTTTCACTTTATAATATTTGCAATAAATTGTTCATGCTGTTATTTAAAAGGCGGAAAGTAACTAATATAAAAAAATTTAGAAGGTTGGAAGCAAAATCTTTTCATTTTTAATACTACTTATTATATCACTTTATTTACACTAGTCATTTTATTAAAACTAACAAACAGTTCCTAAAATACTTAAGGCGGCGCTTTATTAATAAAACAGCGCATTTACAGCCTGTTTTAAATTAGAGATTATAGATTTATTTTTGCATGTATAGAAACCAGATTTTAAAAATGCATTGACGAAATATGTACAATTAGCGCTACAGAGCCGAAATGTGAATATTTGTTTAAATAATACATGAAAAAATATAGTACAAAATCAATCAACTTTACATCGTAATATCTTACAAACTAGACTTATTGCAAATGTTAGCTTTGTACCGCCCACCGCCAATCTTTTATAAAGACCTCTGAAAAATATCTTTGCGTTGCTATGTACAATCACATAAACGGTTATTTAGCGGAATCGTTGCTACTTAGATAAATGAGCTCTTAGATATAGGTATCCCATAAATCCCATAATATTCTATAGTAAAACATAAAAATATAAAACACTATAAATTCTTATTATCATCCTATTCTTTTTCTAACAGCTTTTTAACATTATTATATCAACATAATTACAAATATTTTGTGTCACTTTCCTGGATTTTATTGAAATATTTTAATGGAATTAAACTGTTAAATATATTGTTAAATGTTTAAAAACATGACTATATTTTCTTAAAACAATTTAAATTTTGCTAATAAATAATATACCCCAACTAGCCGATAATATCACCGAAAAGCACATAAAATATTCGAAGAATGTGAAAATATTGCGTTACGTTACAGCTCACTACGAACCCGGTCCTACATATTGGAAAATAGAAAAATCTTTGATAGCCGAAGCACGTTCACTACATCAGTCAAACTTTCGCTCAACTAAAATCTCCACTCGCGTTTGAAAGCAAATGACAATAGCCCATGAAATGAAGGAATACGAAAATCAATTAAGTTACATTCAAATGCAAACTTATTTCTTACGTAGGTGGTTCAAAAATGTTTTAGTTTTGTGACAATCAATATCGATTTATGTGAAAATTGATAGAATGCAAATTTAATATAAAATATTTTACTGTCATACATTTTACATACATACATACATACCTGAGCTTTATATATAAACTATTTGTAAAATAAATGATCTTAAGAGATTATAGAACATGAAAAATATGTTAAACTTATATAAAAACTGTTGGTTCAAATAGCTTTATAAATGATGTATCCCCGCTTCAGCGAGGGTTTTGAAATATTTCCTTGTTAATAAATCGAATATGAAATGTAATATCGTGAAATTGAAGGCACATATCGAAAAATTTTACTTGATATATATCCTATATGAGGGATATTTTTTACCAATATTTTTACCAAGTTATTTTCCAGCCATTTTATGTAACAAAACTTAAATATACCATTAGCACTTCCACATTTAAAAAATGACAATACACCTCTTCAAAAAGTAACCAAAAAGTAAATTTGTTATTACATTTTGATAATAATCTTTAAATGGAACTTTCAATATTGAAAAATTATTAAAGGAAAACATGGTACGAAGTTACATCGGCATAAATATTAGTTAATTTTTTTTTTCATAAGTGTTTCTGGCGTGTTATTATCGATAAAAAAAAATTTATATGGTATTAATTATTCCAATTTTGCTAGATATTTGCTAGAAAATGAGGCTCGATCTCTATTGAAATCACCTCCAAATATTCGTCGTTAAAATCAACTTTCCGATTTGCTTCTACAGTGTGATCGAAAAAAAAAAATTTGTCGAAGTAAGCCATGAACAAAAATCGGTATGTCTTTACTTAAACCACTATTTATTTCTTAACGTCAAATTGACGTTTGTCAAAAATATTGTCCAAACAAATCAAAGCTTTTCTTTTAGAAATGGAAATAAAACAGAAAACGGTGAAAGGCAATATTCTTATGTTGCCTGTTATGAGGAATTCATTTGATTTGTTTGGACAACATTTTTGACATTAAGAAATAAATAATATTGGTTTAAGTAAACACATGCCGATTTTTGTTCAAGGCTTACTTGACTAATGTTTTTTTCGATCACACTGTATTTAAGTATATTCAGTGTAATTCTACAAAAAAGTAACTTTTGGATCTCAGTACGGTCCTACGTCCATTTGAATATGTGTCGCCTTGATAAGCAGCGACTTTTGAAGGGAGTAACATGAATTGTTGCAAAACAACCTTAAAATGGGACGATTAAATTCCGGATTCATTTGTTTTTGCCTTCACAGCGATGGTATTTTTTCCTTTGCTCTCAAGACTTATCCCAAGTTCTTGAAGAACTTAACTGGACTGAGCGGGAGGGATTTGGTTACGGCCACGACTGTCTTACCGATGTTAAAGCCTATTCCAGCATACGCTGCAAGGATTACGGAAACGTGGAAAACCTAATCAGAATAGTCGGTCAGAAGGCCAACTCAAAGTTAGAAATATTCTATACTTAAATCTGTTAAATTTAATGCTCGTTAGTACTTGGCCGCTATTCGTTTCCTAACTGTTATATTTACGGACAATTTCAAACCATACAATAAAATTGAAATGCATTTAGCCCCGTCCGCATTTTCAATGGGGTTACGTATGCAGTAATTTTCCTATAATTCCATTTTTCGCGTTTCAAATACTCGTTTTTATTCACTTCACGTATTTAAATGCAAAAGCTATTAATCTCTATCTATTTATCAGTAATAGTGGTTTTGTGTTGGCCATTTTTGTGTTACACGACCGACACGATCAATACGAACATTTTTATGTATGTAAATATTAATAAAATAAATGCAAACCGAATCAAAATCTTTTTGTTTTGTTTGAAGGGTGAACTAAAAGTATATATTGTATTGATATATTTATAAAACTCCAGATTTGAACAAAATATTTGTGAAAGCTGTGCCACTGATAAATTCTAAATTTGAACTAAAAAATGAACAGAAAAATATGAAACCATAAAATCGAACAAAAGTAATAAATTATTTAATATTAATTATAGAATGTGCTATTGAATCGATTTATGGACAGACTTGTATTGAAAAAAATCGCTTTCTGTAATAAAATTATAAGAGTTGTCTCGTCGAAAATATTCATCATTCTAAAAGCGTCGTTTTTTTTCGATGAAATGAAATGAAGCGCACATTATTTGTTTCGCGCCAAATAATTTGCTTTTTATCCAACTTTCATTCATTAATGGCATTATTAATTTCAGGAAATTAAAATCCTTTTATGAAAGGATGAGGAATTTTAAAACTTTTTCAGAATTGTTTCGGACGATTTAAAGGCTCTATGGATAATTGTAAATTAAAAATGATATAAATATTTCTGACGTGGAGGCTTGATGGCAATTGTAAAATATAAGTCTGATTAATGACATTTTTAAATGGAAAATTGTGTCTCTTGACAGATTTGATGTAGCTGGGCATTTAACATCAATGGCAAGTACTAAAAATAATTGCCTTTGCGTTTCGTTCTTGTGAATGAAAAAGAAAGATTTAACGTCCATACTTTTGATAATTTAATAGTTAATGGCACGTTTAGTCAAAAAGATCGTTACCTAATTTTACCATATAAATATTATATGTAATGTTGACGACAGGCTTATCGACACAATTACTTAAAGATTGGAAAACTTCCATAAACTTTTGTTTTATAATTGAATTTTAAAATATTTGAAACTTTCCTTGCCTGAAACTCGAATTCACTTAAATAACTTTATTATATTGAGAAGGTATTGTAAATTAGTATTTAATTACATATCTTTCGCTACCAGCAGCATTCATGATCGAAATGTGAGACAGAAAAATAAATAAATAAATAAACACGATCTGAAGATGCTCCTGTGTAGCCAAAAAAATAATCAGATTTTAATTTTGTTTTATACATTTTTAATTGTAATACATATTAAATTACTCAAGTCTAATGGAGTTTTTACCAAAAAAAAACAATTTCTACGATGTACAACGAATTTACAAACGTCCTATATTTATGAAATTTTTACATACTCAAATGTGTAAAATGTGTAAATTATTTATTTCATTTTCGGAACGCTATTTCACATAACAATAAACGAATAAGAATCTTATCATTTGAAAAATGTTACATTCAACAATATTATAAAATAGAGACTTACACTAGTCGTACTCGTAGTTATAGTATAGGACGACAAAACTGCACAAAATAAAATACAGACAAAAAGTTTATGAAATAACAGATTATAAGGTATTCGTAAATACCGTACCTGAACAAGCTATAACTTTATTTACAAGAGGTCATATCGAAGGTGCAGCTAAGAATATCAAAGAGTTTGCTTTAATACTAAATGTAAAAAATACTAAAGTAATGGGTGAAAGATAATATAACAAATAATATAACACTGTAATGTAGAAACTTACATAAGATGTCAAACTGCGGCATCCACTTTTGAATCATTACATTGTCTGGCTTTTTAGGCATCGTATCGTTCTCCCATTTCCAAAGAACCCTCTGCTGTAAACGGCCGAACGCTCGCAAGAACATATTTCGTTTCTCCTCAGGGAAGGTATGTCCTTTGATCATAGATCCCATGCTGAAGTATATAACTCCGTGAGTTGATTCATTTATCCATTTTTCGATGTTCTGAAATTTAATACAAACTACACTCAAACATACTAAAGGATCTCTTGTATTCTACAAAAGGATTTATATAAAGCAGAAAATGTTGATGCATTCATAAAACTACGTGTTGCAAGGTACCGACTCGCCACATTTTAAAATTCGCCGTGTGTTGAAAATTTAATGAAAAAGGCGAAAACTATCGTTTCTAAAATGCAGATAACAAATATACAAAGCAAATAAAAATTATGCAGCGCCGCATTCGACAAAACTTTAAAATGAAATTAAAAATATACATACGTTGAGATTAATGCATTTCGAAATTAATTTTATAACCGCCAGCATTTCCAACACGGTCCGGACAGGTATTCAAAAATGCATTTGCGTGTTTTACAAAATTAGATTTTGAACTGAAAACACGTACAGTAAACATGATACGTGGGATGTTGAAAAATGCGAATCAATAATAATTCTCGCATGATGCAATGAAAATTCGATTAAATATGTCAGAATTGAACCGACGAGCGAACAAATTTTGTAGTGTTTTTTTTTTCTAGTAAAAAATATTAAAAACCCGAGAATTTTATTTTAGAGCAGAAATTATTAAACATAATGGTAAACAATAGGAATAATAATAACAATTAAAATTTTATAGTCTATATATCAATTATATTATCAGCCTAGTGATATGGTGGAACACTTTTAACAATTTAAAAATTTAATATTCTCATCGTGAATAACTCTTATTTTGTTTAATTATCCTATATTTATTTATGTATAAGTCTAACGAGCGGGGGAAGTTGTAAGTTGTACACGAAGTATCCTCGTTATAATAATATTTGCAAATAATAAATTTTCTGATTTATGTTAAATATAATTTTTAATTATGCTTAAAACGGAAACTAGAAGAAATGCATTTTAAGCATGAACACATGGACTGATTTTCATGTTAGTTATTAACCATAACAATTTGTGGAAAGAATTTATTATCGTCAATAACAATGTTTGCATAATAAGAAAAACAAGTTATCATAAACTATTTGTCTACCAAGAAAAATATAATTAATGGAATTTGTGTTCAAGCTTCGATATGCATGACATGCAAAAAGCAGCTATAAATTGAAATAAATATTATGTATTTTCCATTCGAAATTTCTGCAATAGTATAATTACTTCTCAGAAGCAGTTCTTTTTCAGTATTTATTTGAACCACGTACACAGTTAGCTTGTAAGTCAACTATAGATTTAAAAATTCCAGCATACACTGTTACAGAAGCCCAATAATGACAAGATTATACGTGTAATCGAAAAAAATTGTCAAAGTAAGCCATAAACAAAAATCGGCATGTCTTTTCTTAAACCACTATTTATTTCTTAAACTCAAATTGTCGTTTGTCAAAAACGTTGTCCAAACAGTTCAAAGGAAAATGATCCTGAAATAATTCGTGACAGGCAACATAAGAATATTGCCATTCACCGTTTTCTGTTTTATTTCCATTTCTAAATTTTTGTTCATGGTTTACTTTGACTAGTTTTTTTTTTTCGATCACACTGTACAAAACAACACTAACAGAACGAAATAATAATGGTACCTCCGTAAAATTCCAACGTCGAATACAAAACGAATACAAAACGAATTTCAAACGAATTACAAATGTTTATGAATGGTTTATGCCACATGCCACATATGCCATAACATTTCATATTAACATAAATTATAATGAAAAACATTCTAGATAATTGGTGTACATGATCGGATAGCAAAATTAGAGTGATGGAAATCCATGACGAAGAGCTGAAGGACTAGATGAGTCAGAATAAAAGAAATACAACCTTAAAAGTTCTCACCAAATTTATTTTGCGTTTTCAGCTATAACGCATTTAAGTTAAAAAGACTAAGGCCGAGTTGCACCAACGCAAATTAGTTAATCTCCGATTATTTTCTATAGGAACAATTATTATAACAATAGACATGACAATGGTTTCTATAGAAAGTAATACGGATTAATTAATCGTGGCTTGGTGCAACTGGGCATTAATAATTAAAAATGATAGATTATAAAAATCATTTTCAGTCTTATACTTTTAAACATGAAGATTTACGCCCGGTATATACTATACATTGTGGAATTAAAGTATGTAATATTAAACAAAAGCGAACACAACTGGTTTTTTAAAAAACGCTGAAACAGGTCGATTAAATTTTCAGATCGATTTTTCTCGGAATTTTTTTAATGCAACCTTATGATTTTTTTTTACACGGTCATAAAGGATAGAAAAATCACTATCGGATTCCACTAAAAAAATGTATGTTGTCATTTAATTTTTTTGTGATGACGTCATAACTACAAAACAAACGAAAGTCGGAAGGTGAATCGCGTAATTGGTATTTTAAAAAATAAAATCACTGTTTTTTAAAAAACCGGCGAGTTCTTTTTTTTAAGTATTCCATACTTTAATCCCAGCCTGTATATATACATATATACAAATGAAAAAGGTCTTTATTATACGAAGAAAATCCTTAATGAAGGACTGTGAATGGATGTAATATTATCTAAAGCATAAATAAATAATATCGGTCGTAAATTGGATCCATAAGAAACTTCACGGGGACTTTATCGATTGGGAGCTTCTTTATAGATTGGTATTGGAACGCAAATTACATTAATGGTATTACAATTTGAACTGTGCAGAAATAGGTCGGGCTAAAAATAAGTCTTTATTGTGGTTTATGTATTTCATTTTGCATGAAACTTTATTCGAATTTAACGACGTCGATACTATTCTTAGTTATTGGACCGATCTTAAATGTTTCGCTGTTAAAACATTTGTCAATTGTTAGGTAATGGTTTTGGTATAGCCTTCGTTCCATGCATGTATTTCAATATTCTTAAGAAAATTATTTGTACATATATATTTGATTAAATATACTGGGGTATAAATTATATTGAAATAAATATTTGTCCATTAAATTATTATTTACTTTACATTTCATTTGTACAAATAAAATAGATAGAATATCAAAACTGAAACATGTACCATGCAAATTTAAATTCATCTAGGAAATCTTAATGAATATAACAAACGAGAATAAGGTAAAGAGAAAAATTGATTCACATTTCTGGAAATCGCAATGATTTATTTTGTTCGTCGGTGGTTTCATTGATTTCACAGCGAATTTAAATCCCTCGGTACCTTTTTGGACTCGATACTACTACCACCAGAAACGTGTAGAAAATTAGAATAGACAATTAGACATTTTTTTAACCAAAAACATGACAATTGTCAATCAAGGTTGCATGAACTTGAGGGAACTGCGGGGCCGCCATGCTCCACGTGCGTTGTAAAAATAGTTTTGTAAAATTACACTGAAAATGTCGAGAAATTGGTAACTAGAAATTTGGAGGAGTACGTGTATCTTTTATGTAGTTACCACATAGCTTAGCTTAAAAATATTCAGGTAATATTTTAAAATTAAAGACAATATGCTCTGTACAATCCATGTTTACATTATTTTTAAAGTTATAATGTCATAATATATTTAACCTTTTCCCGGTAAAACTATTTTTAAATTTTTAAGTGTGATCACTCTGTTAGGTGAATACAAATTAAGTAAAGATACAAGGACTGTGCTATTTTCTATATTAAATTTCGTAGTATAAAGTGCAAAGTCCATTTGTAGCCCTTGTTAATTTTCCAAATGGAATATAAAATTATACATTTTGTTGGCACGGATATTAAATGAAATTTTAATTAAATAACATCAATGTTTTTCAAATTTACGATGATTTTGTTCGCCTTTATTTCAATCCCACTGTATATACATATTTCACTCCCAAAACAAACTTCGAAAGTTTCAATGTATTTTTTATTAAAACAGTAAAATTCTTCTTTTGAAATGTGTAAACGAAGTTCTGTTAATAAAACTATTGTTTTATTAACTTTATTATTTATTATCTTTATTCAGGCTGAAATTAATAAAAGTAAACAATTACAACTAAAATTAAGGTAACAACGTTTCGATTCGGGTATCTGTTGTCGTCTTCACCTAAACTAAAACTAAAGATTCAAAGTGCTGATCACATACAGATTCATTCTGAAAAGTGTCACACTATTTCAACAGGTGATAGCGGACCTTAATCCAAACTCAAATCCATAAAAACGGTGGGACTATCTTCATTTTACATTTTCGAAAAATATCATTTTTGTGTATGGGCATTTGGTTCCAAGTACAGGTGACAATGTAGTTGGTCCTTATTTCTTTGACGGCCATTTAAATCGTGAAGCGTACCTGTATTTCCTGAAATGTACTGCCAAATTTTTTACAACAGTTGCCACTTGCCAGAGAGAGAATATGGGTTGCAAGATGATTGTGCATCCGCTCATTATACGCATGCAGTGAGGGATCTGGATTTCAAGATTTGGAGGGTGTGCAGTCCGAGGGCCGCACCAGCACTCAGGCCTCCAAAATGGGCCCACTGTACCATCCTTCCAAAGCGTCCACCACTCCCCGTCAGTCCTCAAGCCAGCCGACGGTGTCGATCAGCTTGAGAACCTTGCCGGGTGAGGTGTCGCTTAGCCTGGCCATACTCGGCCAGAAGTCCCCCAGTACAGATCTTCTTGTCGATGCTAGCACCGGGCATAGTTATAACACATGTTCCGGCGTTTCATTTTCTTCCAGGCAACCGCGACAGATGGGGTCGTTTACGACTCCCAACGTATGTAGGTGCTAATTCAGTCGACAGTGTCCTGTCCAAAGCCCTACCAGTTTCCTTAGGTGGGGCCTACTCTGCCCTGGGCAGAATTTTGATCGCTTCGGGCAAGGTTTCTGAATAGAGGCCCTTGCCTGTCTGCAGTTTATCAATGACATCCAGCGTTCCGTGTGGGTGTCTTGTTTTATGAGGGCTGTTTGAGTCGATTTGGTAAGAGGCAGCATCGGCTCCTACCCGAAGGGTCTTCGGTTGGAGCCTAGCCGAGCCAGCTTGTCCGCCTCCTCATTGCCCCGATTGCCTGTATGCCCGTGTACCCATCTGAGTTCCACGTAATTTTTTTCGGATAGACTCTCTAACGCTAGGTGGCACTCCCAGACTAGACCTGAGGAGACCTTGTGTCCCCTCAGAGCCTGTAGTACCGCTCCGCTGTCTGTCCTAATGCTTATGCATTTGTCGTGGACTTCTAAGTCTGTGGCTCTATTGGCTCCATGTATTACCCCCCGAAGCTCCGACTGGAACACGGTGGGGTATGTACCAAGAGCTATAACGTCACGTAGGTTGAGCTCTTTGGAGTAAACTCCTGCGCCTGTACCTCGTCTATTTTTGGAGCCGTCCGTAAAGATACTTATGTCTGGTTCCTCCGTTTCATTTGTTTCAATCGTAACAATTCGATAGTGTTTGTGAAATTAAATTTCACCGGGATGGGGTATACCTTCGCACCCAGTAGATGCATCCTCTCAAGGGCATCTCCTAGGACAAGGGTATGCCTACCCCTCGCATTCCACGTGCCTCCAGCCCGCAGTCTCAGAGCCGAGCACAAAGCCACCTCCACTATGTATAAGTCGAGAGGAGGCAGGCAAAGGATCGCCTCCATGGCCGCAGTTGGAGTAGTTTTCATTGCCCCAGTCACGGCAAGACAGATCAGTCTTTATACGTGACTGATATTGGCAATTTCATTTTTCTGTCCGATCCTGGGCCACCAGACAAGTGCAGCGTAGCATAGCATGGGCCTGATGACCGCCTTATATAGCCAGAAAAGGATTTTGGGACTCAGGCCCCAGGATCTACCCACCGCCCTACGACATTGCCAAAAGACCACACATGCTTTATTTACTTTACCCTCTAAGTGGCTCGCCCACGTTAGTTTCTTGTCAAGTACAACTCCCAGGTACTTGACTTCTTTAGATAGGGTTTCTCTTAGCTTGGGTAGGATCAAAGTTCTCAGCTTCTTTTTTCTCGTGAACAGAACTAACTTTGTCTTGGCGGCGTTCACCGTGAGAGAGCGTTCTGTGCACCATTTGTCAACTATGAATAGTGCACTCTGCATTAAACTGCATAACGTACTTTCATGTTTTCCTGTAAGCAGGATCACTAGATCATCTACGTAGTAGGTTGTCCACTAATATATCCCATATTAGCGTGGATAATACTCCATCCTGCAGACATCCCCTTCCTACGATGCCCTTTACGGTGCAATGTCCTACAGTTACGTGTATTGCCCTGCACTCTAGGATATTTCTGATCAACCCGCTCAATGTGGGGATCACGCCATAATCCTCGAGGCTGGTGCTTATGCTTTCGAAGGTCGGCCGGTCAAAAGCCCGCTCGATATCAATAGATGCGCCCAATGTGGACGCTTTGTCCTCCAGTGATCCTTCGATTCTGCTCACTACTTTATGTAGTGCAGACTCGGTTGATCTACCCGGGGTGTACTTGCAGTGATAGAACATTTAAATTTAGTATTTCCAAATAAGTGGATAGGGAGAGGCAGACCGCAGCATGGCCAGCAATATCACCCTATCTCACTAAAATGGCCTTTTGCATGTGGGAACATCTAAAGGGCATTGTTTATCCGGAAATACCAACTACTGTAGAAAATATGGAGGAACGTATTCGAAATGCGTTTCAAAGTATTACAGCAGATATACTAAGAAGAGTGGAAAATTCTTTTAAAAATCGTGTTCGTGTTGGTTTAAACAGAAATGGAAGACATTTTGAAAACTTTTTGTAAAATTAGTTAATTGTTTATTCATACTTATCTATTTTATTCTTAATTAAATGTTACAACTAATAATGTTGGTGATTTTTTAGTAAACGGCTAAAGATAGCCATATAGTCGTTGTATGAAAAACCTTCAGAATTGAATTCTACAAATATTCATGTAAATATATACAGGTGGCCCATTTGAAAAAAAATGAGAAAAATGAAGACGAACGTCTCGCAATTTCGTAATAAATTTTAAACACCTGTAGCCGCAGCGGTTTCTTTAAAGCTACTACGTAAAATTAAGTTTTTTGAAGTAATCGCCAAGTGCGTCGGAATGCATGAATCAAATTCAAAAAAAGTTAGATGTCAAAAGAAACGTTCAAAACATTTCGAACTATGCAAACTGATACTAACTGTCCCATTTAAAAAAATGGCACGCGACCACACAGATCTTTTTCGGGACAGCCTGTAAAAATAATATCCAGAAATGTTCATTTATCTCGAAGAACGGAGCTCATATGCAAGACCCTGTATATATACAGTCGCATTCGGTGGCAGTGCTGAACGTGGAGAAATTAAGTTGGCGACGCAGATGTTGATGTGACAGCTTTCTGGCAGACGCAGACGTTACGGTTACCGTCACTGCTAATGCTTTTTTGTACGTCACTCCCTGCGCCAAGAGATAAATTATATTACACTATACTTTAGAAATTCGTCTATCGTTATATCGCAAGCCCCACAAGTACAACTTACTTGGTTCAAACTTTAACACCCGTATAACACAAATAATATTTTAACGAGGAACGTTATCCAGGCCATTAAGTCATTATAAACTTTTATTTTAGACTCATTATAACGTACAAACTGCGGCGTAATTAACTTAACATTTAAATTAGCATTTTACTATACGATGAAAATTATACTAACAGACGTTCAACCTTTAATGATATGTGTCATAAAAATATTCATTCGTGAAACTTAAGGATTTAAATTCATTCGCGTTGTGGTATTT
>JAFFZR010027652.1:0-22296 GCA_018397195.1 Lethrus apterus | reverse complement strand
CCTGACGAACAAATTTATTTCTAAAGATTTGAAATCAGCAGAAAGAGTCGCACTTACTTTGAACAATCTGTATAAAATTTCTGGAAACAAAATTAGTCAAACATGATAATTTTTGCTTGATTGAGTCTTAATGTCAGGTTGAATGATAAGACTGTTGGTCTGTCAATATTTTATTGTTTCACACACTACACGTTTTTGATGTATTGACCAACACTGTAGCTTCTTTACTAACAAAGTTATCACATGTGCGGTGACCTGTATTAATGTCGTCGTAGCTCTTTTGTTTTTCATTTCTGGGTTATAGTAGTATAAGAAAATTTTGTGAAAAATTTCATTTTCTACCGACTGCTACATAAATATACAGGATGTTCCATTTTAAAAAATCTAATTATCTGAGTTGTCTCTGAAATGTGATGCGCAATTGTTTTTTTGTGTGAAGCATTGTAATTCGCGGAAAAATCACTGTATCTTTGCTAATTTAACCGACTCTGTAGCTCCAAAAATAACGAAGATAGCAATAGTGCGCAGATAATTTTGAACACACTGTATAGTTGACATAATAATGCTTGAAATTCGTTGTCGACTTATTGACAGAATTAGAACGGGATTTGTGTTTAGGATAAAGTAGTTTGAAATAAAAGAATAACATAGGCGATTTGTTCCTTTCACAATTTCCTCACAGTTAGTTTTTATTTTTCTTATTGTTACCATTCTGAAGGTATTACGTGCTGGTGAATATTTTTGCCTGATTCAACTAAACAGTAGATTTAAGCGGTTTATAAAATCACAGAACAAAATAAAAAATAAACCATACGGATACTAATGTAGAATAATTTTTCATCAGTTAGTGAGAGTTAATTACTAAAGATAAATGAATTGTATCGGTTGGGTTCGCTCCGTAAATGAAATTCAAAAAAGTAGAATTTTTTAAAATTTTGGGTTAAAAATTCGAGGGTTGTATGGGTTGGGTTCACTCCGTAATTAGGTACAATTCAAAAGAAAGAGTACAAACGATCGCGATCGACTTACGGTTTCAAATAAATTTTGCCTGTATTTTATTTATTTTACTATTGTTTACCTTTATATTACTGGGATAATATCTACATCTATAAATGGAGTTTCGCCCATTCTTTTCATACGTTGTTTATTCTTTAGTTTTGTCCTTTTCAACAAACTTTTAAATTCAAAACAATTTCTAACAATTTTGAACATATTTTTGAAATTTTCTGTTTCTGTTTTAACCAAATGGTATGGGTTGGGTTTACTCCTTAATTACAGTTCAAATGATGGAGTACAAACGATCGCGATCGACTAGCTGGCCACACCTGAGTTAGTGCATTTATGATTAATTTAATTTAAGTTTGACTAAAATGTCTTTAGGTCTTATTGATATTCAGAATTTTCCCATATTCCAAAAAATGAAAAAATTTTATCTTGTACTTTGTGCATTAAGATATTTATTGAAGGGCGAATTATTTCCGGTCAAACTGGGAGGTCCACAACGTTCATTGTTAGACAAAAATAAAAAAAAAATTAAATTAATATTTATTCAATTTTTAATCAAATAAATTGCTTGAAGCAGTGTATAAATTGTAATAGCTTTAATTAATTACCATTTAGTTTGTTATTACTATAAATTAATCAGTAGTTTTAAACTACCGTTTAATTGAAAATTGAATAAGTCGAATTTTTTCCATTTTCCATTACAAAGTTTAATTTTTATTTTGTGTGTTTTTGTATTTATTATTTTTATTTTATATTATAATTGTGTTTGCATGCATATTTTATATTCTTTGGATTTCTAAAATTTGTCAATTTTTCCTACTTTTGTATTTTTGTAAAAATTTGTGTTTTTGAATTTTTTAAGTTTATATTTTAATTATTGTTTCTTCTTTTTTTTTTGTTTCTCTAAGTGTTTTAGATTTTGTTAACTTGCTTTTTTCATTTGTTACTATTTTATTTATTTGTTTTCTTTATTAATGTTTTTTATCTTTACCTTAAACCGCTCATTCCCATTAATTTCTTGATTTGTTAGTTTTTCTTTTATTCGTAAATGAATTTTTTTCCATAATTTATTTCCTCCCTAACCATAACTTGACTTAATTTTATATTTCTCTTTTTGGATTCTTTTTTATTTACATTTACTTAGGTATTAGTTTTTGTTTTTTACATACGTTTTTTAAATGAATATTTTCAAATTATTATTTTTTTATTATATAGGTACTTAGGTACATGGTTAGTAAATTTTGTTTATTTTTTACGCCAACTTTTTTTGTTTATTTACAATAATTTAACTTTTTAAAAATTTTTTTTTTAATTTATTTTATTTGTTGCGCAAAATGTTTCTTATGCAAATAAACTTTTTTACGTTTTCAATTTTCTTTTCATCTTTTTTTCAACTTAAGTAAGCTTTTCTAAAATGATTTATTTTAAATTATAAACAAGTCCAACCCTATCTATTTCTATTTCTTTTCGTTTATTACTAATTTATAATTATATCTGATTCTTTCCGTATTTATTGTTTAAATTTAAAATATTTAAAATTAATTTTACTGATTATTTTTTGCCTATAAATATAATTTATAATAAACGATGGCCATCATTGTGAAACAAAAATATTTCTCGTTTGTATATAAAATGTAGTAATTTTAAATTAGAAATCTATAAAAAATTATATTAAAAAAAATATATATTTGCAAATCTTTAACTTGTGATTAATTTCTTTGTAAGTTAGAAGGAAACGATTGACTATCTTTTACTGGCTTATAAATTACAATATCGTTTACTAGAGAAAAATAATTATTTATCTAAACATAATTTGCCGTTCATAATGGCGGATACAAATAACAGATTTGTGCAATGCGGAAGCACAAAGAAAAACTTATCAATTTTCGTAATCAATCGATACTGAAATATAATAAAGGTAAGCGATAAAAAAATGAATACGTACGTCCTGAGAAATAGTATTGCTAAACCTCAAATATTTTACATGTAAGTAGCGTAAAACAAGACAACAACAAGACAGATCAACTTTAGAAATTACTCCGTTAAAAAGAAAGAATCGAAGAGAGAGCCAATGCGAGACATGAACATGAAAAAGGGGCAGACAATCGTTAAATGGGCGTGGCTACTTGATTTGTGGTCGCCATTTTGTCAAATAGTAGTGTTTTGTTACAGAGCTTATCTGATTGGACGATCTCCCTCCTTAAAACTTAACGCCAAGAACCTGAAAGAAATATTTCAATAACTACTTTTCTTTTTAAATTTGTTATCCATATTTTTGATACGTCTATGTTTTTGCTTTTCTGGACGAAAAAAAATCTTGCAAAAATGTGAGCAAATTAAAAAAATTTTTTTTTAATCGCAATGCGAACGTGTAAACGCAACAGAACGAACGTGAAGCAAGAAAAACAAAGTAAAACGAACAAAAACGAAGTAAAACTCAATAAATATTTCAAAATTGAAGCTTCTTTCCGAACAATAGCGCCGCCTAGGATACCGCGGCACGCCTGCACTTCGCAACTACACCAATCGAAGCTCGTCGCGTTCCGATATCAACCGGAATTTGTCGAAACCGGTTGCTAAGGGTAACGTCCCAAACCAATTCTTGTAGCATTTAGTGCGGGTGCGTTAGTTGTCGTGGTTGTGTCGTGTGGCACTATTTTTTTTATCAACATGGTGACAGCGTTGTTTTAACAAATAGTGCTGTGTTTTCATGACGAATCCTTTGACTGTGATTAGTGAACGTGTTGATCTTTTCCTATTGGGATTTAAAAAAAAAATTAAGGTGAGTTGATTTTTTATCTTTGCTGAGATAAGATTTTGATAAACGATAAAAACAATTGAATAAATAATTCGATGTTAACGATTGCTTTGCGAGATTAATAACGAAATATAGGTACATATTGTAACGAAAATTATCTGTGAGATGAGATGTATCAGTGGAATATTTAGTTGGTTTTTTTTTTATAAAAATTAAACTGATAAATTATTTATAATACAAGAAACTTAATTCCTGATTATATCAACAAACAATCTTGTTACAAGGTGCTAATAATGACACACTTAAATGAAAACAATTTTAATAAATTATTTAGTAATTTCTCATGCTATGATATTTTTTTTTATTTATTAAATTTATTGTATATTTTCCCGTCTAAAACGCGAGCAATTAGAAATATATATTTTTTTATTATTTATTTTCCTAAAGTCAAATTTTTGGACGCATGTATTTAATAAAATGCAGCACTTAGATTGTAAAAAAATTATAAAAAATAGAATATTGAAAAATATATTAATTATCAACTAATATCTTATAACCGTTACTGTCCAGTTGCCAAAATAAGCCGGGTTACTCGTCTGTTTGCCAATTGTAGTCTCTAATTGGCGCCACAAGATTGCCCTCCATTAATGAAGGTTACATATAATTTAATTAGTAGTTGCTGTGTAATCTTATCTTATATTGAATGTTCTCCTTATTAAATGACATTTTGATGTTTTTATCTCACTTAAGTGGTGTTTATCGATCAATTATGTTACACATCTTCGATGGAACGTACAAAAAAAATATTTCGAGTACGCCGATAAAAACCGATAAGATTTTAATTTTAAATTGATTATTATTGAGTGAGTACTGAGTAAATATTTGCTTTAATTTTTCATCATTTAGCACGTATAGGAAGCGTGACTGTGATTTTTATTATATCCATGTTAAAAATGTTTTATGATTTAAAAATAAACGATCGAAATTATAATTTAATTTTTGATAATCGAGAACAATAAATTCATTAGAATATATATTAATATATTTAAAAATAAATGTTGTTAAATAATTAAATTAAAATAATTAAATTAATAAATAATTAGGTACATTATTCAAATGAGTTTATTTAACATATTAATTTACGATCAATGACTTGCTTCATTATGACTAAGATAAGAAAATATTTATAATAAAATAAATGATAATTTACATATTCGTTTATTCGCATATTTTTTCAATTTGATAAATTCAATCTAATCTATTAATTTGTAATTAAATATATATGCTCCCCCCCCGCGTATAAATCCCCACGTTTTTACTGATAAAAATGTAATTTTCTTAAAATAAAATATTTTAATTAATTTGTTTTTATTTAATTATGTTAATTCTCAAAAATAAACGATTTGACATGACTAAATTATTAGATAAATTTGTTTTCTGATAAAAAGCCAGTATGTAAATTTATTTGCTTCGAAGTTATCGACCGGAAACTATCGAAAAGATTGTATTAAAAATGACAACTTATATCTTTTTGATTACAGTTTTGATGTTTAATCTGAAACTAACGATTCAAGTTGTGATCAATATACATATATGGCTTTTGTGTGCTCGATTTAAAATTGTTATTATTATTATTTAGAAAAGTTTTGATTAATTGAGCCTCATTTTTATCGGTTTTCATGGTGACGAATGGTCAATATTATTTCATGAAGTAATGATAGAAAAATCAAATAAATATTTTAAAAAATGTAGAAAATGTCAATATACGACAACATCTGGTGTTCTTCAAGGTTCTCACTTTATTCCCCATTTTGTTTATTTGTTTATGTATTTAAAAATTGTTCTTGGGGGTTTTAATATTTTACATTGTCAGACGTTTATATTATTCAGTTGTTTTATGAAAATAATTTGTGTTGAATGTCTTGCTTCTTTGGATGCAAAAAATATTTTGTCTTATTCGAAATTCACAGTTTATGGAATAAATAGATACATAATCTACTTGGTCAATAATCCATAAAGACAACATTATGTCTGTGTCACGTATCGATCGGAAGGGGTGGAAAATTTTTTATTAAAGGCTTTTGTTAAAAAAAAAGGTAATACCGAACAATCCACTTTACGGCTTTTTACTTCCCTAGACTTGCAGACGAAAAAATTATTTATTGCCATGTCCCATAGTAACTTATAACTGGAAATGAGAAACTAGGGATCGATTGAATTGAATTATAAAACAATACTTTAATAGGGAGAGATGGATCTGGAATTGTTTAAGGGATCTTTAAAATCTGTTGGGTTGAATTCCAGTTGAATACGTCCAGGGTCGGATTGAAAAATTTTAAATGGAGATAAATATTTTTTATAATAAAATAAATATGAAACTATAAATTTTATAATATTTCAGTCTATTTTATAATAAAAATTTAAATTCTGTAAAAATTCTATTTCCAAAGGTTTTCTGCCTTATTGTAAATTAACTATAGTAACTATAAAGATTAACTGTTGTATTTAAAATTAAATATATGATCGAGCCCATCTGGTGGAATGTGGATTATAAGCTACAGAAATGTCACTATAATACAATTATTTTGATGTTAATATTTTTCCCTTTTAAAAATTTATTTTTATATAAAACTAATTTTTATATAAAGATTCGAATAGTTGGAAATTAAAGAGAAGGGTTACATTTTATTTTTAGTATAAAAACTTGTGAGCAGGCAAGTTAATGAGTTGGGTTGTAACTTACTAAATATTTAATTTTGGGAGCCATTTTAATAATTTGGAGCTTATCATATCATAATTTATTGTAATTCAGTTTTTTAATATAATGCTAGTGATTACTTTAACTTGTTATTTGGTATGTGTTATTTCATTTGATACATTTTATTTTGTTTCATTTCTTCCAATTTATTCATAGCCGTGAATAATTTGTCAGGTGTATGAAATGTGAATAATTTTCTCCATAATCGCCACTGTTTATCAAGCGATAATTATAGATATAGCATTCTTCAGTCGGTAACATCTAAATCCTTTAGTTAGATTAATTTTCCTTAATTATGTAATTCGTTTCCCTATGTGTAATTTTATGCCTCGTAACTAATAAACACTGTTTAATTAATTAAATTTAATTTATCTCTGACTTGCATGAAATCAATCATTTCTGTTCAATACATACTTGTAATACAAGTAATTCTTTTATTTGATATTTTCTTTTATAATAATTGAAATAAAAAAGTAAACATTTTATTTAGAATTTTAGCAACTTAAAAATAGGTAATTAATATTTCATGATTGCATTAATAATTAATATTACATGATGTTAAAGCGCCTATGATACAAAAAAAATTGTGATTAAGTAAATTCAAATGTCGTTTACCCATGTGTTATTTTTCCATTTTGACACAAGTAAACCACAGTTTAAAACAAGGATGTTAACGAGGCCTTTTCTATAACATAGTTACCTAATTAGAAGTTTTGCTGTCACGTTTGTAAATTAAAGTTTTCCGTAAGATTTGAAAAATCTCATGTTTAGATTTATAAAAAAAAATTAAATGTTACCAGAAATAAATAGCGTGCAGTTAATAGTCAATAATAAGGATTCAGAATGAATGTTATATAAAACAATTTACATAAAATTCTTATTATTATAGGGAATTATTTTACAAAAGAATGTGCTGCAGTAATAATATTATCAAAGATAATGAGCAGTTAATATTTTCTAGCACATTTTATTTATTGAAACTATATTAAATTTAAGTTTAATAAGTTAAGATTTTTTTTTATTAAAATGTTAAAAAAATCTTGTATCAGTTTTAAATAGGTCGAGACATTTTGGCCATTTAGTTGAATATATTTATCAATTTACAATTTTTATTTAAAATGGAAAAGCTTGATCGGTGAATTTCCTACGATTTCGTTCATAATTTCATCAAATATACCAATGAATTAAGAGAAGCTTTAAATACAAATTTTATTAAATGAAAGATTATTATTATAGACATTATAGGGAGTTTTAAATTGTTTTGATTTATGTGTGAAAATTATGTACACAGTTTAAATCGAAAGTTTTAGATTTTTTAATCAAAAATTTCTAATATTTTAAATATCTTTGAAATTTATCTTAAAACGAACTAAATTTAGATACGATTTCGTTTTACTTGAAAAAATCAACTTTCTAATCATTCCTAATAAAACAATTGGGATGAAATTTACATTAAAACGAACTAAATTTAGACACTTAAGTGGTCATACTTGAAAAAATCAAAATTTCTAATCATTCATAATAAAACAATTGGGCCTACGTCAATTGCGTACAAAATAATTATTCAAAGTACTTTGCCAATAAATCAATGTCCAAAATCTTTTTCGCTTCGATAACAATTCGACGATAAGAATGATTGAGTTTTACGTTTTTCAGATAGCGCAGGACTTGACGAGCCACTTTGCGTTGTCCGACGGTAGGTAGAGAGACGGCCAGCAGGAATTGAATCTGCCACGAAGAACGAAGTGAAGACAAATAATAAGTGCGTCAAAATTACGATTGTCGAACGTTTTCGCGTGTGATGTGTTGAATCATTAACTGGCACCTATGATTATGGAGATGGCTAATGAATCCGCCTCGGTCGGGCGTTGGTACGAATCGCCAAGAACGGGTACTTCCGCTAGTCCCGCTCAAGGTACTTTAGAGGGTGGAGGCAATTCGGACATTAATGCTAGTGTTGCCGAGCATATGGGTTTCTTTTTGGATCCGTCGCCACAAAGAGCGGCCAGATACTATCACCAAAGTATGCATTCGCCTTATGGAAGCGTTGCTAGTCACGGTAAGTGTACAAAAAAAATGAACAAAATATACTAAAACTTTTAATTTAAAAATTGCATTAATGAAAGAATCTACGAGTATATTTAAATATAATTAAAGGCATCCAGACCATCAAATATGTTTTATCCGCCACTTTACTGCGCTCTTTTACGCACTTAGTCAGTCCTATTTAAAACATTAAAAATACAAATAAAACACGATATCAACCCATTTTTATCAGTTATCAATATAAATTCTTTGGCCGAATTGTTATACGAAAACATCTTAAGTGAGCTCGAATCTATCAATAAAGTTGATTGTATTTGTAATAAATTTACTATACTGTATATGAGCCAATCATCATAGAAAAGCTACTTATAAAAAAAAGGAAAATTCAACAAGCCACCTTTCCTATGAATTTAATTTTCATCGAGGAAGTCAGACCCAATTGCCATTCAAATTTGGAATCTAGAAAATTTTTAATTGTCAGTGTCTTTGGGGATCCCATGTTTCTGTAATATAAATTTTTGCTTCGATGAAGATCTGCATGATCCATAAGAGGATTTCTAGAAATTCTGTAATCCAACCTAAATTAAATAAGGATGGAATTTCTTAAGTTAAATTACAATGCTGTTTTTTCTTCATTTAGAACTGTGTTCTTCTTTCTTTTTTGCCTTATCTTTCTTATTGGTTTCTAGTCAAAACACATTGGATAAGGTCTTACTTATTTTATAACTTAGTTATTATTGTTATAATGATACTGGTTAATTTTAATCATCATCACCAACGTGAACTAAATGGATCGCTAAAAATGAAAACGAATTGAAAAATACTTGTACTTTCAAAACCTTTTAATGTATTAATATATCAGAATTTACACAACCATTACAATAGAAAGTGGTTTTAGTTTATTGTTATAACAGTGAAGAGGTTAGAAAATTTGAAATAAAAAATACTCAAATAAACATTTTGTGTAATATTGAAGGCTTTTTTGTGATTTATTCAACGTGGTTTTATAAAAATTCATAATTTCACAAAAGCCCTAGCAAGACATATTTGAAGATTCAAATTATGCGTCGCTAGGGCATTTGTGCCGGCTATTCGCATTAGTAACGTTTCCTTAATCCTTACAATTAATGGTAACTATAACTAAAAGGGCAACTCTCTATATTTGATTTCATCCTGCTGAGTTTCCATATAGTTGTGCGTTGAATAAAATTAATAAATTTAAAAAGTATGCGTTTTCCAAAGATATGATAATTTGCCTTCAAGAAGTTTCGAGGTTTTATAAAATACATCAATTAAATTAATTAATTTCTGCTTAAATTAAAAAAAAAAAAAAATTTACAAGAAATTTTACAAAAAAAAACAATAATCACCTTTAAAGCTTTGTGTGACATTTTTTATCCTGACGCTTTCGCATTTCTCTGTTCTTCATGCTATTCTTATGTCAACGCGGGACATTAAAAAAAATCATACATACATTTAATCCATTTCAAATTGACTAAATCGTACATAAATCATTCGAAGATAATCGAGATTAAAATATATTCGAAAATTAAACTCTGTGTAACCACTAGAAGACAGATAAGTAAACATCATTTATTTGTTACCAAATCTGAACATGCCAATATTGACTTATTAGAATATTGACAATTTCAAATCGTTAGATAAGATAAACCGGGCGCAAACACATAACAATTCATTATACGGGCTTGTCGAAAGATTATTATTATATCGTCACGTAATTTCATATCTCCCGATAGTAATTAATATTGGTTTGTAGATTATTTTATATTTGAAAAAAAAATATTTCTTATGTTTAATTTGATTAAGAATTTTTGTTTTTCATTAGAAACCGATGTTATTTTTGCGGCAAACATTTGGGGTTCTCTCGGACATATTGTAAAAAAAAAAATTCTTGGCTTCCGGGATGGAACCGCGTTTGCTATAAGCTGATATTTGGCGACGTTTCGTCCATTGTCGTAAGGGACATCTTCAGGGCTGTTGCTGTTGGAATGCTACGACTGAGTCATTTCAATCTATACTACGGTCGTAAATTCGGAGGAGTAAATTAAAATTCGCTCACTGATTACTCGCGAGACACGTTTACACATTTTGAATTGCCGTATTCGTAACCAGATTTCCGGTATTTAATGTTTCACAGCTGACAGATGTCGATTTTAAAGTATTTAAAAAGTCATTTATTGTTTATTAACAATATAAAAAAAACGTTTATAGAGCTAAAGTACAGCAAGGTGAATTAATGACTTAAATTTTAATGGATTCAAATCCAGGGACTGCCAGCTAGCGGTAAGTTCAAAAATGGTTCTATTGTAATTCTGTCTTATGCTTCTACTCCTCCGAATTTACAAACGTAATATAGGAACCTACAATAAACGAGTTCAATCCCGGAAGCCAAGAATTTATTTCAATTGACGACGGCCGCAGAAGCCTACGATTTACACAAAGCATTGTAATTTTGGACTTTTTATATTAAAAACACTTATAATTGTTTCATTCAATTTTCGTTCCCATTAAATTGTCCCAGATGTTTTTATTTTATTTGAAAGCTTTGAATTTACTTATAAAAGCGGGAATTATTTATATTTTTTGTATGCACTTTTCTAAGGTTTCTCTCTTTATGTACCGATGATCTATTGCAAAAATTAATGAGAGCTTAATAAGCTAATTAAGAAAAAGCTGGACATAATGTGATTCAGCTTTCAAGCTAATTTCTTATAACAAAAATGAAGTTCTGTAATCTTTTTGGTTTGGTTTTCCGATGCTTTTGATTAATTTTCTACGATAAATGTGTTGTTAATTTTGGGACTTTCTGAATTACTACATATGTATTTTTACATATATTTCCGCGGCTTCAAAATTTACTTAAGTAGTATATATATGTTATATATTTTTTTATTTTCTAAATACCTTCGCTTTTTATAAATGTGTCTATTTAAAGTGTATAATTCATCCTCTTCAAGTTTGCTTAAATTCTTCTCCCTTAGGTATGATGTATAAATTTTGAAAAATTTCTTTTGTGTTTTTTGATTTCTGCTTACAACTGTTTAAGAGAATTTATCTTTTTTTATATATTATATATTCTTTTCTTTTTAATTTCCACAAAATTGTGGAAATTCATAAGCTTGTGCCTTCATAATACAAAAAGAAATACGTTTTAGCATAGGCGTTGGGTTAGCTATCAAAATCTTTATCTTTGTCGACTTTACTGTTTATTCGATATAATTTTTCTTTTTTTCCCTTATAATTTTTAATATGCACGGAAGCAGTATTTTTACAATTCTTTTCATATTTAATTCACCGCATGTATATTTTATTTCACATTTCGATATTTTAATGAAATGAAAGGATGGACATAAAAAAAGATAATAAACTTTACGATCGTTAAAAAGTTTTATAGGGAAAAAAAGAAACAATGGAATTATTAGAATCATTAGAAAGAATATGAATATTCGGTTTAGAATTTCCATCATGTCCGCCGCTTTCGACTAATATTATCAAGAACTGTCAGCCGCGTTACATAACTTTCGAGACATCCAACTCGGACATTATGACAATTTTATTGCCCGTACGATATTCATTACATTCTTATTGCATTAATATTCAGCGTATGCGCACGTTTCGAATAACAAACACGAACTTTCGGGGAACGAGCGAGCGTCAGTGGCGTATTTTGGCGGTGGGACACGTATAACAGCGTCTCACGTCCTCGTCGCGCTTCCAGGAACGAAAGTAAAATCGATAATAGCCGACGGGCTTTTACTATTTATGCATTTCTGAATGTCATTACTTTTAACTTAGGCGACTTATTGTTTCGAGTTTTCGGTATTTCACGTCGTTTTGTCTACGTAATGGAATTTCGAGTATTTAGAAGGTTCCTTTTTTACTTTAAAATTATGAACTTTCTAATGTACGTTGGAATTTCATTTTTTTGAATTTTAACCCTTTTAAATACACTTTGTTGTTGCTTATTTTTTTTTATTAATAAACTCGTCCTTAATTTGTTATGTTTTTTATGGTTCTAAATTCAGGTAAAACAATTTAATTTACTTGTATTTTGTTTTTCATTTTCCTCTCATGTTTCGTTTTCATATGTAAGTATTGGTCTGAAAACTGTTCGAAATATTGTAATTTTAGTTTTTCTCGAAATTTCCTTCTTGTTAATGAATCCGTTTTCTGTCCTTATATGGATATCTCATTCTTGATTTCCACTGTTATCTATTATTGTTTGTTCAACGATATTTTCTTGTATCCTTAATTCATTTTTTCCTTCCTCTTTGGGATCATCATTACGTTACCTTTTTTGTGTTTATTTTCATTCCATTTCTTTCCAGTATTTTGTGCCAAGTATTTATGCTTTTCTTTGGTCCTCTTTCTGTGTTAGCCATTATTACCAAGTTATCAGCAAAATCGCATTCTCTTACTTCTATTGTAGTTTTATCATCCCTGCGTGTAGTTTTTGTGCGTCTGGTTTGCATTCTTTAATTATGTGGTCTATGATGATATAGAACAGTGTGGGATTTAGAGCACCTCCTTATCTTAGCCCATCTTTAGTTTCGAATGCTTCCGATGTTTTATAATTCTTGTTCACATGGATAATGTTCTTCCTGTATATACTTTTTATAGCTTGTATTAGTTTCTTGTTGACTTTCTTGTAAAATATTCCATGTTTTCTCTCGTTTAACCCTATCAAAGGGTCCAAGTCTATGAATGCTTTTGTCTTGTTTAGTTGAGTTTTTTCAATTATTTGTTTGATTGTAAAAATGTGATCGTATATGGTTCTGCCTGCCCGAAATCCGCTCTGTGTTGCATCTAGAGTTGGTTCTATAAGTAGTTTTAAGTTTTTTCCTCATAGATTTTCAAAGCTGTGTTTAGTAATGTTATGCCCTGTAGTTATTACATCCTCTTAGATCTCCTGCTTTATGTATAGGTAGTATTATCCCTTTTTGCCAATCTTCTGGTATTTTTTCTTCTATCTAGTAGGTGGAATTCGAGGGTTTTGAGCTCACCTTATCCTCTCTGCACAGCGCTTGCGGAAAATGTTTTTAATAAAAGGTGCCAACCCAAGATTTGACCGACCTTTCACCCATGACCGTAGCGTCCCTGAATCTTAGCCAACCTATGTCTTTGAACAGTCATCAACTTAACTCAACAGACATCAGTACAGCCGGACAGGCAGATAGAGGGACAAATAGATAGACCGAGAGAATGACAGGCATCTTTCGAAGATATTTCGAACAGCTCATAATAGCTCTTGAACAGCTTCTGAACGGGTTATGTTAAACTTGAACAGCTAGGAACAGATTCCGAATGGCACCTGTTAAATTTGAACAGCTTTTGAACGGCTTTCAACACCAGCCTGTCCGGCTGTACTGACTGTTGAATTGATGACTGTTGAAAGACAGGTTTGCTAGGATTGAGGGACGCGACGGACACGGGTCAAAGGTTGGGTTGGCACCTTTTATTAAAAACATTTTCCGCTTGCGCAGTGCAGGGAGGAGGAGGTGGGCTCAGAACTCTCGAATTCCCTCTACTAGCAATTCTCTTCCCGTCCCATATGTTTCAGCATTTCATATGTAATTTTATCCTGTCCTGGGATTTTATCGTTTTTTGTTGATTGTATTACTTCTGTGATGTTATTCATTGTAAAGTTTTCTTTCGATTCTTCTTCTTCATTTATATATTCGGTTTCTTCCGATATTCTTCGTTATGAGTTACTTTCAGTAGATCTTGGAAATATTCGTTCCATCTATTCATTACTTCTTTGTCATTTGATGGTATCGATACTCTCTCATTTTTTATCGTTGTAGTGTCTATTGTTTTTCGTCCTCTCGTGTTTTTAATTGTTTTGTAAAATAGTTTTTGGTTATCCTTGCTATTTTAATTTTTTACCAAATTTTCCCCAACTCTTTTGTTTTTCTTGTTCCACTTTATCTGTAACTATTGTTTCCTTAAACTCTTAATTTTTCCTCTTTTTGGGTTATTAGGCGATGTATGAAGTTGCGATAAAATTAAAGGCACATTTCGCCTGCCTTTTTACTGAAGATGCCGAAATATTTCGACGAAACGTATAAAAATCCAAAAAGAATTTTTTATGAATAAAGATTTAGACAGACGAAATGTGTCCTTAATTTTATCTCAAATTCACACATGGCTTAAAAACCCAAAAAAAACTATTTCACAAATAAAAAATAAACACCAAAATTCTTTATCATGTTCTCCTGTTTTGTGCCTTAAATATTTGCTCCACAATTTTTTTTATTACCTGACTTATTGGTTCCACCATGACGTTTGTTCCTATTTACTTTTAATATTCCACACAACTATAATTAATTTGATCGTTTTCTTTTGCATTTTAGCATTTTCCCTCTTATTTCTTCTTCTTATTTCTTCTAACAAATTTTATATTTTAAACATTTTCTGAATAGTCCAAGTTTTTCTGTATACGATTAGATATTACGGTTGTATTTTGTACCTACTTTATTATGTTTGGTTCATTTGGACGTAAACAACTCGACGCATAAATTGAATCGATGACTACTTTCTGTCGTGAAACGTTCGTTCGTACGAGGAATTTCCAACACATATTTTCTAAAAGCAAACTCGAGGAAATAATATCTAAGACTAACAGTAAAAATAGTAGGAAAGGCCATAATCCGTTTCAAAGCACGTGTTGGTCATAAACACTCCGTACGAAATCGGCATTTCTACTAACATCTTAATAATATTAAAGTGACCATAAAACACGCTCAAATTAGCATATTACAACATTAAAATAACAATATGGATGATCGTGGCGAATGGGTAGGTTTAAGATTATCTGGTCATGTGTGTTTGTGTGTGTATACGTGTGGACGAAGATAAGACTAAATTATAGTTATCGATCAAACTAACAGCTACTTATTATGCCCCACTTACTGATTTTAGCTTTCTTAAATCCGATAACTAATATAATTATTTCTCAAATTATTAACTTTAACCTGTCATTTGTTATCGTTTGGCTCGTATGCGATAGCGTTAACACGTCGTTTCGGGATATGTGTGTGTGTACTTTACGGGTAATAGCTTTAAAATTGGATAATAATAATCCTGCGTTGATATTAGATTTATGCATCGCGAATCTAATCGAGTTTGCCAACAAAATTAAATGCATTCGAGCCATACATTCAAAATATTCTTGATTTTCTTCCCTCTTATGTTTGGTTTCTATTTTTATTTATTTATTTCAATCATTAGGAAAAAGTTCTAACATAACAAAAAATAATATATAAAGAAACAACAACAAAAAATATAATAAAATTTTGTATCAATTTTATTTTATCACGTTTTGAAATCGTAGATGTTTGAAAATACTTTACAATCGCCACAGGAAATAAAATATATTCAATAAGTGGGTATTTTATTCTTATGTATAAAGATGGTCGGAGACCCAACAAGACAACAACATCAGCAAAGCTGCCTCTGAATACACCGGGGCAAAAAAGTAACAATTTCAAATTGAACGACACTTGTATAAGTTTGCTTGAAATACGATCCGTTTTGTTTTCAGCGTATAAAAGTTGGTAAGTTGATAGCGCTATATCTCAGCCGACGCGATCATAAAAATGTCCTCGGTGCGCGCGAGTCTCGCCCTTGTGGCACGGACCATCTCTTATAACCAGGTGCGCGACCAACTTTCCATATTTCAAAAATTATCCAACCCATTTAATCAGAGGCGTGCGCGAAATTTGTCGAGATTAAGTTTATTTCAGCAGACGGTCGACTAGGATTTCAAGCTTTTGTATTAGAAATTGTAGCTTATTCTATCAAGTGGGTTTACATTTTCTGTATTGAAATGTTGAAACTTCACGATGAAAACGTTTGTTTAATTTTTGTTATATGAAAATTTGATTTGGTGGACATGTAAGGTTAGTGAGCACGCACGTATCTGATGATGACAAGCAGAACTGTCGAAACATTAAAATATGTACGTCCGTCAACAGGGCGATTGGTGTGCTTGATGACAAGTCACAATCGCCACCCTTTATGCCATGATGGCAGATGATCCCATGTGCAGAAAGTGTGGTGAGGAGGGGGAGATCTACATACATATCCTGTGTAACTGCTGAGATATAGGCTTCTTGGAAAGCAATTCTTTTTTTCCGGAAGGGCTATGGAATCTGGAGTGGATCAGGTTGCTTACCTTTGTGGAAGCAGCCAGGTTCTCCTAATGGATTTATGATGCGGATGCACAATAGGCCTCTAAGTGCTGCGGATTCTTCTTTGAATCTGTCCGCGTGATTTAAAAATAATAGTAATAGCATCTTCATTGCAAATTCCTCATAAACTCAAATGTATACGTCACAAAAAATTAAATTATTTGAGATCAAATATCTAAAAATATTTTTGATCAAATACCTTTTAGTCAACGTGGGTTGGACGTTCAGTTTGAAGTATTTTACAAAAATGTCCACACATTTTAGCATTCTGTTCCCCTTACGTATTCAGGTATTTATTACTATCTAATTTCATTGATCAGGCACGAATATTTAAATAAAGGAATATTTTCCCTTATTTTCTTAAAAAAAAAAAACAACAAATTCAACTTTATTAATTAAATCCACGGAACACGGTCTGTCACTCAGATTAAAATGATTAAATATCTAAGATCTAGTATAAAAATTCGGAAAAATATAATTAAATTCAAACCCTTTTTGTACGCCTTTGTCATTTACGTGGACACTTCTCTCACTTCACGAATGACTGTGCATTCGTTAGCAGTCCATATACATTATTTTTCTCTCCGTTTAAGCGCTCTTCGAGGAGATTTCAGAATTTCTTCACGTTTTCGCCCCAATTATTCCATTCATTATTTTCATTCTTTACGCGCATCCGTATTTATTATCATATTAAATTACATATTCTTCGATGAGAAAATTGGAAATGCTAATTTTAAAATTTGTCGATCATTCTCTTGCAACTTGTATGATAATGACCTGCCGATTAATGTACATTTACGCCAATTAGGCGTTGAAATGATTTATTTATGCAAATGAGATATGTAAAAATTATTTATCATAATCGTTCTAAATAAATTTAAAAACACGATCTGTTTGTGTATTTGTAATTTTTGTCATCTTTTTTAAAGATATGTTTTCTTTTAATATATAACCGAATTTTATAAACAAAAGTGCAGCAATTAGTAAAATTGATGCTACAACGTATATTAGCTTTAATTATTTGTTATAAAGACAGTTACAGTATCCACGAGCTGCAGGTAATCAAGCAGGCAGTTGTATGTGTCTATGTGCTTTTTTTCGTTAAGACCTATTTGTCTTGAAAAATAGAGTGAAATAATTTTTTTAACACATCTTTTAAAACAATCTGCTGCATATATTTTAGCTTAACGCATAATGCTAATCGAATAGTTTTTGAAAATATCTGTTATTAAATTATCCGTAATTGTTAATTGAAATATAAACATTAAAAATGAGCTTCATAAAGTTACTTAAAGCTTAGACAAGATCTGATTATCTAGATTTTGTCGCAATAAATTTATAGTTCCGGATTCTTAATCGCATTTTTTTTCAATTATAACCTCATAATTTTATGTTTCTTTATTCTTGATTTAATTGCATTGCATATGTTATTTTTTCTCTTGAACTCTTTATGGAGTTTACGTAGAATTTTAACTATAAGCTTGACTTTCTTGTCTATTTATTCTCTTTGTTTAAACTGATTTTTAAATAATATTGCATTGTTAAAATTATACTTATTTTTTCATTATGGAGCAAGTAATTAATAAAAAGCTTTTTCTGTAATAAAAAAGTTTTTATTGGTTGCTCAAAAAAAGACAAATTTAAAGTCAAGCAATTACAATCAAAAATTTGACATTAATCATTGTTAATACTCCTTAATTCTTGGTGACTTTATTTATTAAAGTACATACTCCAAATAACATCGTGAAATATTTTGGTTATACCAGAAAACACGTATACCGTTGTCTGTTTGTTTAATGGTTAAATTATACGAAATCGATCCGTTTTGTATCGATCATGTTTCTGGGTGAGAGCGGCTGTCGGTCGTGGCCCGAGCGCAAAACGCTCCGACAGAGCAATTTTACGCCATGCTTTCGGTACAAATTGCCCATTTGGAAAAATTTACTCAAATAAGCAAAAATAAAGGAATTAAATCATTATTTGCTCATAATGACATGGTAATGTCGGTGTACGTAGTATATGTTTAATATTTCTACTCAAAACGGAAGGAAGTTACGATAAGATCTAATTCGCTTTTTATTTGTGTGGAAATAAATGAAAATTTCGAAATGGGTTTTCGAAGGTCTTTTTGTTACGCTTCGGACATTTTGGAATCGTCTTCGTGATGTATTGTGTTTCTATATATGGGTTTTATGGTATAAACTTGACTTCATGAATATTTAATTTTTCTGTATTAAGCATCGAAGCCGGTTCGCTCACAATTCTTATATACATAAGCACGGATTCCACTATTGTGTGATAAATTACTTCTAAAGTGTATTCTGGGATAATCGGAGAGGGGTAGTGGAAGCAAGCCAACCCAACAACAACGAAGGGCCTAGAACGCTGCCTTGAGGTATTCTCTTCTGTTAACTTGTTAGCATTCTATTTTGCAAATAACGCCATTTCTTTCTTATATAATTAATTATGACAGAATCAAAGGCTTTGTAGAAAGCAATAAATATATAATTTATGCATTCCTTGGTTTAGCTTAGATTACCATATCAGTGCAATTTTCCAAAATTTCTCCATTACTCATATTCTTTGAAATTCAAACTGTTTCTTGTTGAGATTGTTATATTTACTTAAATAATCAAACATTTGTATGAGAAGGTGTTGTTAATAAAATGCAAAGGATAATAATTATTCAAGGGCATAGACCTAACTTTAACTAAATTGTAACTATTGGAATTGCACAAATTAAATCGTCTACATATTTTTTCAAAATAAGGTATCTGGAAACTCAATTTAGGAATGCTCTCAAATAATAGTTTATCCATTACCTTTAATGTTGTCAATTACCTGTGGTTTCGAGTTTTCAATAATTTGAGTAATGTTTATTTTTTTGCTTTGACGTTAAGTGAGGTAAAAACAATTAATTTTACTGGTATTTTTTATTCTATCATAGGTTATCTTACATCGTTGAAAGGAGAATAAAAAATTCTATTCAGTAACTTAAAAATTCAATATGGTGCCCATTTAACTTAAGGAAGTTGATACGACTACTACGAAAACAGCCATCTTGAATTTTCGTTCGACACCAATTTTAAATTGGTCTCACTGTATATTTTCTGCGAAAATTCTTGGAACAGCTTTTTTCCGTGTTGTAACTTCCTTTTCCTGCTGTAACTATTAATAATAATATTTTGGATGATACATTTTCCCAGCAGGAAAAAATTTCAATAATAAATTAAAAAAATTAGCTTGAATAGTTTGAAATGGTTAATAACAAATATTGACACCGTTTCTTGTCAATTTATTATTTTGTACGAAGGCTTTTTATTTAATAAGTAACTTTGACCACTTAATATAATTTTAAATAAATTATATTATTAAGTTTTGTTTATAATATAAATTAAAAAAAAAAATAAGCATTCCTTTATTTTCTTTGATTTTTATTATAAATTATAAAAATTATTTCGTTTTATGATTTTTCGAACATTAATTTTTTTATGTAACAAAGATGATAATTAATTTTTAATGAAACAAGTTTAAAAATTCGTATTAATTCGTGCAAAATATTCAAAAATAAAAAAACAATCTGAATGCAATCTTGTCCTAATTTTAGTTTCTCTAAAGCAGACGGAAAAGAACGCGGCAACAAACTGTTTTAACATATAACAACGGCTTTCTGTTTTCAGCAAGCGTGCTATATGATTCGCGGCATATGTTTACGATTATCGTCGTAAAGTATACCACTTTTTCGTACATTTAATACTGTTGTTGGAGTTACTTTATCGCTTCAGCCGTGGGCATTTTTCAGCGGAGTAATATTACACGTAAAGTACGTAGCGCAAACGTATTATGTTGAAAGAAGTTATTTGAGAGGAATTCGTCTCATATGTAGTTAGTTTAACGTATATTAAAGCTTATTTTATGTTTATTTAATGATAACCGTAAATTGTCTTGATCGTCATAAACTGTATTGAAAATAAAATAAATGCTTAATATTAATACTGTATTTAAAATATTTTAATTTGAAATTAACGATACGAATGGGTGGTATTGAAATACTTCATGTTAGTACACATTTTTTTCTTCAAAATGAATATGTTGCAAATTTTATTTTGAGAAGTTGGCTTTACTACTCAATAATTTTCATGGATCATTTCATAGAGGATGGATATACAAAAACAAAAAATCAGAATCATTATCGAAAATAAATATACCAAGTAAACAAGATGTTCATAAACAAAGAGAACATTCTTTTTACTTTAGAGATTTTGCTGACAGAGATTAACCAATTTACACTCAATTTTTAGTTCAATTTAAATTTGAAAATTCATAAGAGCGAACGTGTGACGAGCTCGGATAAAAATATTGTGGAGAAAGACAAAATTTGTAGAATGAATAATAATGTCAAGGAACAAATAGTTTAGCCATTATGCCGTTGTTGGATTTTCATTTCTATTAGAGACATATATGAATTACACAGTTTTGAATTGAACACTTTGCGATTAAAAATATAATATACATTTATAATTGATTTGAGAAAAAGGGTAGTATTTGCATTTGTTGTTTTGTACGAAAAGCCCTTAAATTTTTCTATGAAATAAAATATTTAAAAATCATTCAAGAACATTTACCCATTTATTCATCATTATAATATGTCAAAAGAAAAATGAAATCTTCATTAAAGCAGTAAAAAAAACAGGAAATATTAAACAATTGTGCTGAAGCAGGCAAAATCCGAAGGACAAAACATTCGTACCCTTCTGATGGTGGCCATCTGCGGAAGTCCGTTAGAATCCCCGCTAATCTGTTCGTTATCAGCGATGGGATCGCGAGATATTCGAGGCCGCGGCAGCCATTGTGGCCGCTCGACAACATGGCGGCGCCAGGTGAGGGGTTACACACACCTCCCTAAATGCAAACACACATATAACGAGACACCCTACGTGTGCAATTTATTTCCCAGTGATTGGGAACCGGCATAGGAGGATCAGATAGTATACAAATGGGAGGGTTAAGTTTGGCAGATGTGTTTGGATGTTTAAACGCGCATTGAAAAGCATATGAAATTGTCTCGTCATGCGGGTCTAAGAATATTTGCCATGGAAAATGTTTTGAGTCTAAACGATCTAAAATAATAAATTTAATTAATATATTTGCTTTTTTAATATACAGGATGTCACATTAGTGCGGTATTCTTCGATATCTCCGTTGTTATGCAAAATACAAAAAATATTTTATGACAAAAGTTTTTTGAATTCATGGTCTCCACCACTTATTTTCAGTTATACAAAGTGTTTCGTCTGTGCGCAACCAGGAACAACTTTAAAATTTTAAATGGAACACCCTATATATTATTACATTTTTAAATTCCCTGTGTAATTCTAATATATGTTTGTATAAGATAATATTTGTCTATGTCTATTCGTTTTTAAGATATTTGCATTTATTCGGAAATTTTGACAGCTGACGG
Organism: Lethrus apterus; assembly: GCA_018397195.1. NCBI lineage: Eukaryota > Metazoa > Arthropoda > Insecta > Coleoptera > Geotrupidae > Lethrus > Lethrus apterus. The sequence goes on along the minus strand of JAFFZR010027652.1, from coordinate 52 downwards.
TCTTCGGAAAAACGCCTATAGTTAACGAAATACAGCAAGATCATAAAATTTT
>JAFFZR010027651.1:0-22306 GCA_018397195.1 Lethrus apterus | reverse complement strand
CAGACAAAAGTACAAAGTTACGTTTTTCGATGTTTAGCGCAATATTAATTGAACGTGATTGTATACATTTTCATTTAAAAGCTTAATTTATGATTAAAGTATTTAAAGTTTCATCACTCTATCTGTTTCGGATTTTAGTGCTAATCAGCATGGCACAACGATTGAAGATGTTATGGCATTAGTTTCAAGCTATTTTAATAAAAGTGCAAAAATAATACACATCCATAACCAAATGTGTATCAGAGTTCAGAAATAAAGTTTACAATGCTTCTGGCCGAGATTTGAGCTCTGATCGACTATTCAGATTAGGATTTCCACGTTTCCTTTACGGTAAATGCTAGAATATAACATTTGTAAGATGGTCGTGGCCGCAACCTAAAGGTCAGTCTTGACAAATTAAATAACAGCAAAAAAAACTGATAATATTTTTCCAAATGGAGATAATTTGTGACTATAAGTTATGTCCGTTCCATTTCGATAATCAGTCCATTAATGCCACTGGTAGATTTTGCTTATACTTTCTATTCTAGCATCTTCACATGCGCTTCTCCCAATTATAATACTGCTTTTATATCCAAAGATATTTTTACACCCTGTTTGTTACATTAATCAAAGATAAGCCGATTTTAACGACGTTGGATATTATAATCTTTGTACAATTAAGGAAAATTTCACTGGATGATTGATTTATCTAGATAACTAATTTATTTGTGTTTGACTGGATAATAAATGTGGTTTCAACTTGAGGGAGAATCTTAAATTTAATTTAAAAATATTACCGACTTATTCAAAATAACAAAATCGATAACACTAGTTTACAGCCATTTTGTGCACTAGGTGCCACTATACTTTTCTTGTGTACTTTGGCCCCCCAAACTCGAAAATTGCATTAATTTTTTTTTGTATGGATATGTTTTCGAGATATCAATTTAAAAAATTTTTTTTTTTTTATTTCGGAAGTAATTTAACTATTTGAAGCATATCTCGAGTTAGGAACGTCCAATCTCGCCGTTCGGCATATCAAATTAAAGATAATCGAATCTCCAATAAATGTTACTAATATTGTTTTTCAGTCGCTTCAGTAGTTTCAGTGCAATGGGCCCTCATATGACAAAAAAATATTTTTTTTTTTGGGCCCTAATCAAAATCGATAATTCAATCTATCGCCGCCCGCCGAGGAAAAGTATAAATCGTGGAAATATACCCAGTTTCTTATTTTTTACGTAGAGTTTGCACTTTTACGAAGAGAAAAAGGAATTTAGAATGAACCAAAATTAATTTTTTTCTAAATTTTTGTATTTTTTCCTTATTTATAGCGTACTTATAGCAGTTTTATTCATTTCATTTATTTTCATTGTACTATTTCAATATAATATGAAATTATTAGACATAATGTTGGCTCCCGCTTTTTTGTAATCCGTTTCTCATATGAGGCACCAGATATAATCTCCCATGATTCCCTGATCCCAAAATCCTTGGTAGCGCCGCTCAGTATCTTTATTTCTCGGTGGAACCTCTCACCATGCTCGTCACTAACGTCACCGAGATTCTCCGGGAAAAAATAATTATATGCCATTCACTTTTTTTTTATTTTTCCAACAGGCGTAAATATGTCTCTGAAGATTCATTTTCTGCATTCTCACCCGGTTCCCCCCCCCTTGTGACGTTAGCGACGAGCATCGTGAGAGATTCCACTAAGAAATGACCATTGAGCGGCGCTACCAGGGATTCTGGGATGAGGGGATGACGGGGGATTATATCTGGTTGCTCATAAAAGAAACTGATTCCAAAATATACAAAGGACAATACTGAAAGAGTACAATAAAAATAAACGTAGTTATAGGCTATAAATAAGGAAAAAATACAAAAATACAAAAATAGAGAAAAAAATGAATTTTGGTGCTTTCACATATACTTGATCATAACTTCGGCATTTCTACATAGATTTTCATCCTAAATACCTTTTTCTCTTCGTAAAATTGCAAACTCTACGTAATAAAAAACAAGAAACTGGTTATATTTCCACAATTTATTCTTTTTCTCCGTGATAGATTGAATTATCGATTTTGATTCCGCCCAAAAAATTTTTTTGTCATATGATGGCCCATTGCACTGAAACTACTGAAGCGACTGAAAAAGCATATTAGTAACATTTATTTGTGATTCGATTACCTTTAATTTGATGTGCCGAACGGCGAGATTGGACGTTCCTAACTCGACATATGCTTCAAATAGTCAAACTACCTCTGAAAAAAACCAAGAAAAAATTCATATCTCGAAAACGTATCCATACAAAAAAAAATTAATGCAATTTTCGAGTTTGGCGGGCCAAAGTACAAAAGAAAAATATATTGGCACCTAATGCACAGATTTTTTTTTTTTAATTTGTAAACTAGTGTAATCAATATAACGAAGAAAACTCGATTCCATATCATTTTACGTATGCAACGTTTCCTTACAGCTGGACGGCCGAACCCACGACGCGAAATTCACGAATAGCTCCGGCGGCGTCGCAAGAAACATTACAGACGCCCTCGGCAAGCTGAATTGCGATCCCGTCTTTATATCCGCCGTCGGCGACGACAACGCCGGATATCTTTTATGCTCGCAATTGTCGCACACGAACACGCAAAACGTTTACAAATCGGCGGACGTTTCGACCGCTCAGTGTATCGTCGTCATGGACGCGGACGGCGAATGCAGATTTCTCTTTGGCGACATGGATGCCCACAAACTCATCACGCCGGAAATGGTAATTACGGTAACGTCGTAGTCGTTTGTTTTATCGATAAATTGCAGATAAAGGAACGTGAGGATTTGATCAGGGATGCACCGCTAGTCGTCTTGGACGCGAATCCGACATGCGAAGCTATGGAAGCTGTTTTGGAAATTGCGAGCAGACACAATGTGCCAGGTGAGTTTATCATTGAAATTTTTATAAATTACAAAGTACTGTTGTATATCGATTTGTCTTTGGAGACCATCGGCCAAATATTTCAAAATATTTTCAAAATTAAAATTGGATGTAACTATTAAAATGTTTGATACTTTAAGAAGAGGGTTTACATACAACTAGATTCTCTTCGTCACAGAAAATATAAAAAAGACGATAATGATCCCTGAAGACACTTTCAATAACAGATGAAAATCGGTCTTTATCGATCTTAGAAAACCATGATGCATTTATTTCTGAAATCTATTTATCTCAAGTTTTACAATCAAAATTAATCTGGTACCATTTTCACCAATTTATCTTCAAATGTTGTGTTTAAACAATTACTAGGTTCAACTATGCTTACAATTGTTTCGGATTTCTGTGTGTGCAGAAGTAGAAATATCACAGACAAATAGTACAAACTCTGCATATCTTAATGCAACATGTTCTCCAAATGTACATACGTACAATGTGTTTCATGCCTCATTCTGTAAACAACGGAATTTCTAATGTACACAACTCTGTGCCCTGTGTCATGTCCCTTGTGCATGTATTTAAATAAATAAATGGAAACTATGAAAAGTATTATAAAAAAAAATGGTTATAAGTTTGGCAAAAATTGTATTCCATTATAATTTTATTTTTAAAATTTGTAGTAAAAATTAAAATTGTGTGCTCCATAAATTTACAATTAATTCAGGAATATGTTATTATTTTAAAGGAGCAAGATTTGTCGGTATCAATTTTCTATTTAAAAAACTTGATCGTCCTAAAAATAGACTTAGTAAGATTTAATATGTAATTGTGTAAATTACATATTAAATCTGTGTAAAAGCAGGAGTAACACTGGAGAAAAGGAAAAATAATGGCCATTATACAGACAAACATAAAGACAAACAAGTGGTATGTCGGACTAGCAGACAAACCAACGACACAAAATACAACAATAAAAGAACAGCAAGTCCAAAAATGAATTAATAAAATAAAGGACATAGAAAACAGGACACGCAAAGTTGAAAATGTTGGTGTTTCAAAAAGCTTGGAAGGAATAAATTAAAAAACAATACAAAAAATAAGTAGGTATATGACGCACTAAGGACAGAGACAAGAAGAATTTAAAATCAAAAAATTAAATTAATTTTATTTTCGTTAGTACTTAATACATTCAATTACAACTATGTCTAAAATAACAATAATATACTTAAAAATATTTATTCACAATCGATATCAAAAAATATATTTTAATGAGTAAATTTGTGCATCTAAATGTGCCTTAACGTGGACGGAATAATCAAAATTTCTTCTGAAAAGTCACTAAATCTATACGGGGTACCCATTTTCAATCTCCCTATATGGTTATCTTGGTATTAAAGTGGGGTGACCAGATTTCTAATCCGTTAATGCTGTACACACATTCAAACTCTCGCTCCCCTCTCTCGAATTAAATACATAGTTAGAAACACTGACGTATGCTTGGGTTCGCTCCGTAAATGAAATTTAAAAGGTATTATTAAGAGTGCCAAGAGCCTGAATGGCCTGTAGAGCTGGCATATATTATTAAGAGTACATTTAAAGTAGAAAGGGGATGTGGGTTGGGTTCGCTCCGTAATTAAATTTCAAAAGGCGTTTTGCTGTACATTCATGCTGAATGCTGGACGTTTTGCTGTACATTCATGCTGTACAGCTTGCTATAATTCCGGACAATACAGCTAAATGCTGTACGTATGGTAACTCTATATTAAAGATACAGGATTGGTTAAATTAGCAAAGTTATTCAGAGAAACTTTGCTAATTTAACCGATCCTGTAACTTCAATAATAAGAAACTTACCCATATAGGAAGATAGAAAATGCCCACTCTGTATATATAAAAATTATATGATACATATTGCTTAAATGCTACAAGAGAATAAAAACCTCGTAAAAACGTCAATAAAATTTAAAATGTAAAATCAGTAATATGGACCGTGATGTTGGGTGCTGGGATGCATTTGTGCAATGAGATTACGCGATTCCTTGCGCATTTCGTAACTTTGTCGGGCTGCTTTGTAAAGCGATATCGCCGCAAAGGCGTGGAAAAAAAATGACAACACGGCGAATCCGTACGACCAACTCAAATAATTGAAATTGGGGTACATGAGCCAATCTCGACGTGTGTAAGATCCCCCGAAAATGGTGATGGCGAAAAACATAAAAACAGCTGAAAAATAATAATTTTAGATAAAAGACGATATGACTTTTAGAAAATTGCGTTTGTCAATAAAAAGAAAAAAATGTGTAATAAAGTACTTATATCTTAACATAGTATACCTGTAACTGTACAGCACAGAAAATCAATGGCTGATAAAATCCATTCAAACTGCAAGATGAAATTTAAAGGCCATCGACACAGTTGCATAGCCATGTTAATTTGAGCTCCAAAACTCAACAAAAACGACATGCTTACGAAAGCTTGTACGGTTTGCAACCACAGCGGCAGAAGAAACTCACGTATGACATAATATTCTTGGCTAAAGACGTGATGGCACCCACTGAACGGTCTGTTAAATTGATAATAGGGATATTGGAACTTTTCAAAACAATATTCCCACAGTCCCATATGCTTGAAATGAGTAGACGCAGACGTCTCCTCGAAAGATTGCACCCAATAGGGGCTGCAGAAAGATATGAGGAGCAACAACCCAGCCATGTATGTTAAAAGAGCTCCATTTACAAGGTACTCTGCAATGGAATGTATCAGGTAAATTTGTCTAATAAAAATGTTAATTTACCTGACGCTTTTGGATATTCGTTTTTGTCCACACCCATCTTTTCCGCAATTTTAAACAATTGCACACACCTGTTTCGTAGTTACTACGAAGATGAACACAACAAACATTAGTCACGTTGGTAATTGACCACTCCCACCTACATACTTTGTTTAAATATTGGCGCCAAAATATATACACGATAAAAAGCAACATAATCGCCACCTTTTTAAAACTGACGCTTTCAAAATGATTGAATTGATAAGATTTTGATGCAAAATAATTTAATCAATAAAAGTAAAATAAAATTTATTTATAAAGTTCATATAAAATAAATTTTCAAAAAGTTTTACACCTTAAAATACCAACTAATATAAGGCATACATTCAAAGGCGTTATTTATATCCTAAAAAGATTGACAAATCAGTAAATATATAGTTATATACAGTGCATTAGTTAATATCAAATTAGGTGACATAAAATAACACAAAAATAATAAAAATATCTGTCATTAAATTTGTACAAAATGGACGGAAACAAAACACAACAATTAAAACTAATAATGTACAAGTGAGATAAAAGTTAAAAATCAGTTCGTTGTCAAACTTTAATACAAAATGGACGGAAAAACATATCGAACATGTAGTTGTTGTCAGTTAAGATTTTGTAACATGTTCCAGTTCTAATCTCGCTTGAGATTCTTTAAAAGTACGTTTCTTGCGCTGGTGTATATGTGAATCGACAAAAAATAAAGAAGAAGATACTAATATTGCCACAACGCCCACCACTGCTAAAACAAACGACCATCCGAAAAAGTTATTTTCATGACCGGGCATCCAACCAGGTCTATTTGCACATGTTGCATATACAATTACAGCAATTCCACCAGATAAACCACCGAATAAAAGCAACCATGATATTATTCTCACAAGTTGTATAAATCTAAAAAAATGTACAATTTTACTAAATATTTTAGGATCTATTCGTTAATACTTACCTAGCTTGATCAGGTCCACAACACAAGAAGTACAATAAAATTAAAATTGTTGAAATAATAACGCTGATGAAACATAATGTGAAAAATAATTGTGTAGCGACCATAAAGTCCGGCACTAAGAATCCCCTGATTCGATCGTAGCCAGAGGTAAACGGGTCGTAAATCCAGCGACATCCGACGAAAAACCTTCTTTCTTTGACGTCAACTGGATCGGCCAAAGATCGAAAACAATGCGTCCACAATCCGAAACGATCCAGACGGGCCCCAGTTATTCTGGGATCGGACACCAACCAACTGGGAGTTGCAAATGCGACACAAATGAAAATCATACCCAGCACGAAAAAGCCTATCGCCACATTGCCGGCCAACGATCTGCGTTTCATCTAAAACGCATCACTCAGTATATAACCTACATGTTTGTAAACTTACCTTATCGTTATTTCTATCCATTGTCGTAAATTAAATTAAGTAAACCATGTAAACAATTGCGTTACGCTGGAAATAGGTGAATATTTCGACACGCCCACCTAAACATCACAAACGCATACAACGCTCGTTTGTTTTCTTTACACGACACACCGACACACCCCGCCGTGTCCGTCAGTGATTACAAACATGTGGGAATAATTTTTTTTAATTGTTTCAAATTACGAATAAATCACGTTTGTTGAAAAAAAATAAATGTTAAAGCAACACAAAATTTTTAATAGGAAATAAATTGTTAGTTCTATGCGTCCTAATTATAATTCATTCTTATGATTCATGTTTCATTGAATTATGTGACCAATTATTTAAAAAAAAAAGGTCATTTTCATGTGTGACTGCACTCGCATTTTCACATTACGTAAAGGTTCTCAGATTCTAGCCTTGTAAGAAATTTCAATGCAAAACACTATTTATACTATAATTTTTATTACTTTGTACACATATATAAAAATAAAAGATATACAAAACGTTTCAAAAACGTATGAAGGCACAAGTTCGTAATTAGCGAGATTCCAACGTAGATCAATATAACAATAATAGACTTTAAATCTACTTTAAAACCTAGTTTTAAGATGTAACTTGTTTAAGAAAAATTATTACATTTGTTAATTTAAATTTAGTAAACATTCATAATCTTTAAGATTCAAATATAAATAAAAACGAAACAAAAAGGACGGATTATAATACTATCGTTATACAGTGAGATCGAAAAAAAAAGATTAGTCAAAGTAAGCCATGAACAAAAATCGGCATGTCTTTACTTAACGCACTATTTATTTCTTAATGTCAAATTGATGTTTGTCAAAAATGTTGTCCAAACAAATCACAGCTTTTCTTTTAGAATTCTATTTTTGAAATGGAAATGAAACAGGAAACGGTAAATGGTAATATTCTTACGTTGCCCGTTATGAAGAATTTCAGGAGCACTTTCCTATTGAACATTTTTGACAAACGTCGATTTGACATTAAGAAATAAATAGCGCTTTAAGTAGACATGCCGATTTTTGTTCATGGCTTACTTTGACTAATCTTTTTTTCGATCTCACTGTACAAGCTGGACTTTAAATATCTGTATGGGCGGCTTTGCGCACCTCCATGTCATATTGTAAAGGTGATCGTGAAGCCTCCAATCGTCTGTATTTTGCCCTGCGTGCCTCAATCAAAAACAAAGCTCCCGCCGGAAATAATAACAAAGATCCCAAAGCGGCTAATGCAAACGACCAGCCTAAATCATTGTGTTCCCAGTGTGGTATCCAATCTCTACGATCTCCATTCGCACCAAATATCAAAACGGCAATTAGACCAAAAATACCCGCGAGAATTAAATCGGCCCCAATCGTAAACAATAAAAGTAAATATTTATCATGATCGCGACTACAGAAACAATACAACCATGTCAGAAAAGCCGCCACCAGTAATAACGTCATGCATAATGTAAAGAAAAATTGGGTCGCAATAAAAAATCCTGGTAATAAAAAGTCGTGTATAATGTAGTATTCTTCCTCAAAGACCCACCAACAGCCTTTGAATCTTGTATCGTAGAAATGATGGAATTCGGTGAAATTATCTAAACAAACTTCCCATAAGCCTAAAATGTGTTACTCATTAATTATGGCCACTCCTACACCTATGTCGTACACATACCTATGCGTTGAACATCCGGATGTAATATTTTACCGTCTGATTGTAACCAGCAAGGGGTGCAGAATGCGATTAAAATAAAGAGAAAAGCAGCTACCGTCGTTGTTATAGCACATATACCCGTTTTTGTCTTCATCGCCATTTTTTTGTGTTTACGCTATTAACACGTGGTTTCTTTTCATTTTTATGTTGGTATTTAATAGTAACAAAAATAACTAATGGCCATGTTCAGTCGAGTGATTGCTGGGCCATAGCTATGACAGCAGCCAATTGAATGCCAACTGATGACGGCACGTTGGCGTTCATTGGCTGCTGTCATAGCGCTGACCCCGGTTGAACATGGCGAATAATAATAATAATAATTGCTTTTTTTACAGTTTTCTTCGAGCCAACCGACGTACTAATTTCGAAGAAACCGTTTAAAACTCGCTATTGGAAGGCAATAAAATTCATTTCGCCAAATGTGACAGAATTGAAATATATCGCAGAAGCGCTCGGAATAACCATACCATTACGAACAAACAACGTAATAGAAGATGCCACACGTATAGCGGAATTAGTCGGAAATTATATACAAAACGTAATAGTAACGTTGGGAAAACATGGTATTTTAATAGCGAGGCGTGCAAATGCTCGTGAACCCATGTTACAAAGTATAAATGAGGGTCACGTACAAATAAGACACTATCCCTCTTCTAAAGTAAAAAATATCGTGAATGTTAGCGGTGCTGGCGATTGTTTAGTTTCTGGGTTTATTTCGGCAATGCTAGAAAATTCCAGTGAGGAAATATGCGTTTCTGTTGGTATGAATGCCGCTTATGCTTCCTTGGGTTGTTCATCGGCGGTACCAACACAATTTTGTAACTCTTTTCATACACCTGCGTTCTATAATGTTCTTTAAATAATTTTTTATTTCCGCAACAATAAATATTTTTTATTTAATATTTGTATATATCCACATATATCATATTTGGTTACATATAAAATCGATACTGCATTTAGTAACATTTCGTATTACGTCAGTAAAATTTATTATCTTTTGCTTGTGGTTGGGTATATTTATTATTAAATTTATAGTTAAAATGTCTCGAGCAATTAAATTAGGACCACAGTTGAAAGAATTAAGACTTCATTTGTGTCAAACTGGCGCATCTAGCAAGGGCGTAAGGTAATTAATTATTAATTGCACATTTGGAGGTTATATAATACAATTTTCAGAGAATTCATTGAGAAGTACTATGTAGGTATCAAGAGTGCTAATCCGAAGTTTCCGTTTTTGATTAGGGAATGTTCACAAATAGAACCTAAATTGTGGGTAAGATATGGTTAGTACAGTGTTTTCAAATGTTTTATGAAGGCTTGTCCTTAATCACTTGATTCCAAAGTATAAACAAATTATTTTTTTATTCCAGAAAAGGGCAGAGAAAGTGCAATAAATTTATCGAATTTGAGTATGGATCAAGTATTGACAAAATTGCAATCGGTCGCAAAATAAACCAATCAATTTTATAGGTAGTGTATTAAAATGTAAATATTATTTAACAATAAATATTATTGTAACATTGACTAGTCTAAAATTATATATATATATGCCTGTCTTTGTTGATAAAAAAATTATTTAAGTGGAGGCAATCCGAATTGTTCTGGTTTTATATCCTTCATTGATTGAAGTATTTGAGTGGCATGTGTGCATAATTCCAGTGGCATATCATTATCAGGAATTATGATGCATTGCATTCCAGCATCGATGGCTCCTCTGGCGCCGTTTGGGGCGTCTTCTAATACGAGACATTGTTCAGGACTAGGTTTGTCTGAAAATCTCGATGCACATACTAGAAAAATATCTGGACTTGGTTTTCCACGTTTGACGTCGGGATCAGACCCACCGGCAACCTTATGACTAAATAAATTGAAGAAGTCTTTTAAATGCTCAGTTTTATATTCCATACTTTCTTGTGATGATGATGTGGCTACCGCCATGGGGATTTTATTGTGATGTAGATAATGAACAAATTTTTCAACCCCTAAAAATAATAATTAATAATAATATAAATAATTCTACTTAGAAAATTTGTACCTGGTAATAAAGGACAATGTTTGAGCAATTTTTTCGATTTATAGGCGAAATCCTCTTGAAATTCTTGCCATGTTATCGGAAGTTTCATTTCTTTAACGGCTATTTTACTTGTGTCTACCTCAACCGTACCAAGAACTTTAATACGAACATCTCGAGTATAAATTTTGCCATATCTTTTTGCAATGTCGTTAATTACCCGTTTGTACAAGTTTTCCGTGTCTGAAACAAAATTACAATTTATCAAATTTGTGTTTTCCATTAGTAAGTCTAAATAACACGAGAGGTCGCCGTGATTCGCAGTTTCAGGAATAGAAGTCATTGCTCAATTGTGATATAACCTTTGATACGTAATGTTTTACTATGTAATATATTATTTTACGTAAATTATAACTCACCTAATAATAGCCCATCCATATCGAATATTACATGGCTGACTTTTTTAAAAATCGGTTTGGTCGACACAACAGCGCGGTTCATTTTTTTACCTACCTACCTCTAAAACAGTTGAAACTAAATAACACATGTAAATGACAAGTGAACCGCATTTATTGGTGCCGGAATAATTGTAAGTGTCAATATATATGGTCAATACGTTTCACATAACAATTGTTTCGATTTGGCACCTTGTTGACATACAAACGGGCTTTTAGGCCCGTTATAATGAATGATAGACTTGCGTTTGATAGACGATGTAACAGATAAGATATGAATTGCCAAAATACAAAGTGCAACGAGATACATGTCAGTTGCATATTTATTGCTTGTATAAATCAATAATATTTTTTTCAAGTCAATTATTTAACCGTCAATTCAAATAAAATAGTGTTAATAAATTCAGATGTGATTGTTGTTTTTGTTGTACTAATTGAAGTTTTTGAAAATCATTCTTATTTGTTACTAATTTATTTTACGCATTATGTTTTATTCAAAAGGTGGCGGGAACTACAATAAAGGTTTTATAAAACCCTGTACCCATTTTGGATTTTAAAATTTTCCCGCCGCCATTTTAGATTTTCAAATTTTCCGCCATCATTTTTTCGCGCCACCGCCATTTTGGATTTTAAATTTCGTGCAGTCGCCATATTGGATTTTTAAATTTCCCGCCACCATTTTCACGTTTAAATTTCCCGTCGCCATTTTTCATGTTTAAATTTCGCGCCGCCGCCATTTTTTCCGCTAAATTGCGTATTTAACTTTTTCATCGCCGCCATTTTAGATTTTTAAATTTCCCGCCACCAAAAAATCATCCCCTAAAAGTTGTGAGTTGTGGTGGGGATGGTTTAAATCGCCCCCATACGTACTAAGGGGTTCTCCTAGCCTTCGAATTTTAGATGTAAGCTAGGTTTTCTTTCTTGGGGTTTGTTATGATTTTTTTTTAATATCCCTAGAGACAGAGAGGCAATCTTCAAGCTTTTTTGTAGACAAGATGTGGAAGATATGGAAAGCGTTTCATTGCAGGGCATCGGTGACGGGTGACTTTGAATATAAGTTTGAAATGGAACATTCAGAACATATATTTCAAATCTAAGTTAGCTGAGTCACACTATAGAGAGAATATTATACAGTGTGGTGATAAAGTTTGGAACAAAATTCATAAAAGCGTTTTATAATGTTTTTAAGAAAATCGCTTGGACAGGTCAATTTTTGTTTTTAAAACGCTGTCTTCTGGCGTTAATTTTTTTGGAATGACGTCATTTGTTTTTGCACAATGACGTCATTATAATTTTTTTTTAAACGAGAACCCCCACTTTTTTCTTCTGTTTATAATAGACCTTCTTACTACTTAAACGGTGATGTAAAAAAATTGGTACCTCACATAACAATTTTTTTGAATAAATGACACATTTACTTCAGATCGTCAGTGGTTATAATTTATAATTTAGTAAAAATAATAATCATAAACATTCTAAATTAAAGCAAATAACAGTAATTTATGTATCTAAGACGAAGAGCGAAGCTTTAAGGTGCATTGAGTCATTATAGATTTTTTTAAATGACACCTCTTATTTTTTTCTTTTGCTTTTGATAAACTTCCTTGATGTTTAAGTTGTGATTACCGAATTAATTCTTTACATAAGAAAAAAATGTCATTTTTTCTTCAAAAAATTAAAATTTTTGCTTAAAACAAAAAATTTAAATGTGTCATTTATTCAAAAAAATTGTTATGTAAGGTACAAACTTTTTTACATCACCGTTTAAGTAGTAAGAAAGTCTATTAAAAACAGAAGAAAAAAAATTATGATGACGTCATTGTGCAAAAACAAGTGACGTCATTCCAAAAAAATTAACGTCAGAAGACGGCATTTCAAAAACAAAAATTGACCTGTCCGAGCGATTTTCTTAAAAATATTATAGAACGATTTTATGAATTTTGTTCCAAACTTTATCACCACATTGTATATCTCTATAATGTGACTGGGTGATGTTTGTGTTTAATTATCTCCGTCACAAATTGATCTAACTTATCAGTTATCATACCTTTGGTTTTGCATCACAGATAGCAACGGATGTTATTTTTAGTTTGACTATTGTATCATAGATGGCGCAGATATAAATAATCCTATGCAGCCCGGGTTATTATTTCATTTTGGTTGTGTTTCATTTGACAACGGAAGCGAAGCGGTAGCGTACCGTTTAACAGGGTACGGCCGTGCTTATGCGAGAACAAACAAAATTATAAAAATTTCGGAAATTTAAATTCAAGATAGGACTGTCGTTTTTGCAGATTTAGGTTTAGGGTAAGGTCGGTTATCACCTGAAAAAAAAAGATTTCCAAAAGTACAACAATAGGCCAAAAATAACTTTATTGATGAAATAAATACTGACATGTCATTATTGAAATTATTTTATCACCTATCGCGCGCAATATAGATTACAATAGTAAAAAAATCGCTATTACGTCACATAAAATTTTCATGAAATGGCTAGAAATTTGACTGAGACTTTTAGCGCGTAATATTTATATCCAATTTCGTTTCGCAAATTCCTTTACGATGTATCGCACCCTTTCTGGAAAGTCATCTGCAAGCCTTTCTCCTTCATAAATAAAGTCATCATGGTTAAATTCACTCAATTCTTTAGATGCCTCTCTTTTCTTTAATATAGGTGCCAACATGAACATTATATGAAAGAACTGGTGGTCTTTCGCAGACATGGCGAGTTGTTCTTCAAAATCCCGAAATGTGTATTTTATCGTGTTGCACGATAGCTTTTGCAGCGTCTTTACGAAAGTTTTGTGATACATATCAAGCAATTTGTCCAGATTTTTCTCCAATATCTTCGGGTGGATGCACGAGAAAAGAAAGAAAACCACATCATTTGCCAGATTTCCGTATTCTATGATTTGAAAGTCGACCATAACGCACTTTTCCGGTTTTCCATTTTGGAATTTCAACATTATATTGTTCACCCATAGGTCGTTGTGTACTAATGTGCCGTATAATTCATTATTAGGTGGTCGATCATTATGCAAATTTATTTTACCTCTTTTCATAGCAAGCTCCACTCTCGTAATGTACTGTGCACATTTATCATCTTCTTTAAGAATTGCAAGGATGATTGCTGTATTTTCGCTCATAGATTTATCATCCAACTTAAACTTGAAATATGTGGAAACTGACGGTAAAATTTTTTTCTTGAAATCATCCCTGTGTTTTATTTTTAATGCCAAAGGTACCGCGTGAAAAACAGCGAGTTTCTTCAAGATAAATTCCGCACATTCCAGATCGAGACCTACAAGGCGATCGACCACCTCGTATCCTCCGTATTTCAAATTTTCCAACAGTAGAACGGCATCGTCATCCACTTGATCCGCCTTCGGATCCAAACTGATCCTCGCACCGTAAGCTTTGGAAAAGACGTTCATGGCGTCCGCGATTCCGTTTTCCTTTAGAAAATCTTGCAACGTGGGCACAATTTGCGAATAAAACGCGATTTCTTTTCTGTAAGTCAATTGCACTTCGAAAAATTCTTTGAGTAGTTCGTTCGGGGGGCACATTTTCGCTACGTAATGTTCGGTCGTTTCGTGATCTTTTCTCGTCGTGGTAACGTCGACCGCTAACATCGTGCTTCCGTAATTTTCTCCGGGTCCCAGTAGCGATTTTGCCGTGTAAGTCATGTTGTCGTCGGCGTTCAAACCGAGCATATTTTTTAAATCTTTTATTTCGTACAGTTCCATCGTTTATTTCGTATTATTTCTGATCATGTATTACACACTTCACTTATCATTACAATATCAACGTATAAGTAATTATCACTTCTATATATACCATTCCAGTGTTAAAATAATTACCTATCATTAGCGCACGAGTCCGATAAGAATATAAGTTTTCAATCCAATATTTACGTACTTTTCCGTTTCTTAATAAAAATTAACAAACATGCAATAAACGATAATATGCTTAATCATAAAATCAACAATGATATAACTAAAATAATTGTAGTAGATTACACATTACAAGATAAAATTTGAATGTTATCATTTGATATATATGTAGTTTTGATATATAGGTAGATAGCAGATAGTAATTTTTTTGAATAATTTTTTTCGGGCGCATGTAATGTAATGTAATCCTATAGAATAATACACAGTGGGCCAAAAAAACCGGTACAAAATTTGTACGCTCATATCTTCGTAAGTTATTAATATTTTTTAATAATTAATATATCAGTGAAAATCCCAATTTTTATAGATAAGATGAAGCACTTTTGCTCTAAAGAGATATCACCAACTCAAAAGTTCTGCGTCATGACATGAATGCATGTAAAAATTCTGGTTTTTAAGAAATTGTTTTGAAAAGTATGAACATAAACAGAACTATCTCAATTATAAGTTTACAGATATGGTTCAATGTGCTTCCCATTCTTATTAACTACCATTTGCTAGATTATTGTTTTATGCAAGACGGAGCACCATCACACCCAGCGGCACAAAAAATAACGTTTCTTCAGATAAATTGTCCTGATTTTATAGAACCCAATTTATGGGCACCTCACAGTCCACACTTGAATCCGATGGATTACTTCGTTTGTAGTGACTTGGAAAAATCAGTCTACTATAGAACACGAATTCGCTATATTAATCATCTAAAGGAACGAATGCTGGAATCAGCTACCCCAGAGACAAATAGCTTCTGCATTTGGGCACTGGAGAAGAATATTGCAAATGGTAGTTAATAAGAATGGGAAGCATATTGTACCATATCTGTAAACTTATAATTGAGATAGTTTTGTTTATGTTCATACTTTTCAAAACAATAAATTTATTAAAAATCAGAATTTTTACATGCCTTCATGTCATGACGCAGAACTTTTGAGTTGGTGCTATCTCTTTAGAGCAAAAGTGCTTCATCTTATCTATAAAAATTGGGCTTTTCACTGGTATGTTAATTATTAAAAAATATTAATAACTTACGAAGATATGAGCGTACAAATTTTGTACCGTTCTTTTTTGGCCCACTGTGTATAATATAATATAATATAATTAATTCTAAGTAAAATGTATCTTTTATTTAATTCTAACTGACTACAAGTTATTTACCTTATATTGATAAATTATTGTAATCCTTACTTTACTGAGGTGGAAGAATAACACAGCAATATGTAAATATCGCCAATAATGTATTTTGTAAAAAGATACCTGCAAACAAATTATACAATTTAAAATTTCTTAGAGCAGTAAGTTAGTTAGTTAGTTGATGCCCTGCTAGAATGATTCTATTTCTCTTTAACTTATATTTACATCCTCTTATTGAATCGTGAACTGTGAAGATCGATTTACTTACGCTCTGCAAAAATTCTAAAATAAATTTCACAATTTAAAATATCTTGTGCAATATCTTGTACTCTATTCCATTAAAAACTATTGATTTCATTATAGATAACTAACAAGTTTTGAAAAGAAAACATAATAACAATAAATATTTCATTTGAGCAACATATCTTTAAAAATATAAATTAAATTTCAAATACATTTTATCTTTACATCGACTTAATATAATTAGGTACTTTGAAAAATCCTAATTTAATCTAAACGGTTAAAGTAATAAACGTCGTCAGGATGGCATAATTAAAATTGTAAAATTTTTAGATTTACAACGTCGGTCGGGTATTTAATTTCGCTCGGTTTGCGCGCAAATTAAATCGATAAATTTTGAAAACTGAGTGCTTTATATTGAGGTAGATGTGCTAATAATAAGAGATTAATTAACCCTGTAATGTTACATGAAATTGGGCTCAAAGCAAGTTAAATTCCGACAAAAATATCTCGCTTTTAACTCGATGAAATCGATTCCAAGTTAACAACTCGCTAATGAACATAGGCGTTGAAACGAATTTGTTTCTATATTACAGAAACGTTTATTGCAGTGTCGCAAATATGTTTCGCATTAAATCGAACAATAAATTTGAAATAATTGCAGTCCATGTTGTATAATATTTCTATCCAGGAAATATTTTTAAACGTACGTGAGAGATTGATATCAATTTAAATAACATCCAGCAAATTGTATTCATATTAACCAGCTTTCATAAGTATGTATTAAAAATCCATTCGTTTTATATCGAGAATCTAAATGTATATTTAAATAGTGGTTATTATATTGTCAATAAACGAACTGATTGTATCATGATCATCTAATTTAACGATATCCAATTTGTAATTATCATCACAGGCATACTGAATTGCCTACAATGTATCATGCCAATTATGCTACAATATAATGTTAACACGAATTTAAAGAATTAGTAATGTTGAAAAAAGTCAAAGGTTCAATTTCACATAAAATGTTTCAAGATTTTTAAACGGATTTGAAAATTGATGGATTTCATGCATTTTAATATTTTGAAAGAAATAATTAGTCTAACTGATACTAAAACATATGCAAAGAAAATAAAAGAGATCTTATAGTTGTTATTCACAGTGAAAATGAAAAAACAACGGACTATGAAATCAATTTAGGTACTATAAAGAAACAAAAGATAAAGGATGTAAATGTTAATGAAGTGGACTTTCAAAGAAAGAAAGAAGTTATATAATAAAATTTTTAATTTCAATTTTTGTGTCGTAATAAATATATTCTTATTACCTACATATCCAGTCTTTTATTGGTTGCATGGTCAAGAATAAAAAATAATTATAATTTAAGCTATTATTATAAGCAATTACAACCAAGAATTTTACAATATTCATACATATATTATTATAAACACTTACAAACAAGAATTTGACAGTATATATACAAAAATTTATTCAATATTTTTTATTGCCAAAAATTAGGTACAAATTAATTTTAATATTAAGATAAATAAACACATGTTGTTTATAAAATTCATTGTTCGAATTGCCCTGGAACATACATCGGACAAACAACACAATTTGTAAAAACGTATACAGGATCATTCTCGTAAGTGGTTTGTTAGAACTTTTCCGTGTTCCAGAAATATATCAACTCTAATAACGTGGGATTATAAGCTACCCCACCTGATCTCTTATTCTAAATTATTGACGCTTTTGTATCGGAAGTGATACCAACTTTGATATTTTAAATTTTGTGCGTTTCGGAAGAGCTGCTAATTGCAGAAACGCACAAAAATTTTTTCCAGTTTTCTAAATTTTTTCTTCGTCATTGCTGGCAAATTTGGATATCTTTCGTTGCAAGTGTAATAATGCAATCGTAATACTTAATTATAATGACATGCAAGGCTGTTTAAGAGCACTAAACTTATAACAACCGATGTAGAATTACTAAATGCATTTAAAAATGCAGTAATACACAGGGTTTCATTAAAAAAAATGATTTTTACTGATTTTGAAGTTGTTGGAAGTTGTCACTAATTAGAGCGGCCCTGTATATTTCTTGGTAACTTTAACATAATGATTTCGTTGCCCATGGTATCAACTAGCAAAATGCCAAAAATGAAGATTTCAAGTGCAGTAATTCCGGAAATACAGAATTTTTAATATAACTTTGCGATTGTTAAAATTTATCTAAAACAAAAAAAAACTACAAAACGGCTAGATATTGTAAGTCAATTAACTCTAGTTGTAAATTGTCTGCAGGTGCTTTTAAAACATCAAGTTTAAAGGATTTTCAAACATTAATATATCACTTTCTTTTGGATAAAAATCTTGAAATCGATAACGAAAATATTCGTCCAATAATTATAGTGAATCAATATAAATATGTATTATTTAAAGAACAATGTTTGTCATTGTTTGTTAAAAACGATTGCAAAATTGGAAAATGACAATAATTATTTTTTTTCAAGTTGAGAAATAAACAATTTTATCTACAACCGGTGCATAAAGTAGGCTTTTTCGCACTCCAAACAGTGCGTAAAGTAATTCATTATAACACAATTGATATAATAGATTCATTATAACACAAGTGCGATAAAGTAAATTATTTGACGCAGTGTCCACGGCAACCACGGCAAAATGTCCGTACTTGTTGACACCGTTGCTATGAAACATTTAGGGACAGACAACATGACATTGCAGGCGACATTTATATTTGACGAATTTCGGTAATTTTCTTCTTCATATTTACGGTTGTAGATAAAATAGTGTACGCAACACGTGCGTGAAGTGTCATTAAAAAACTCGTATGCTTTCAGTATCTCCTAGCAGCTCGTGCTGAAATTCGCATACTCGTTTCATAATGAACCACTTCACGCACATGTTGCGTAAACTATTATTATATAATTTCAATTTGTTATTGCAATTATTCATCATATGTTAATTATTGTTTTATATTTTTCTTATAACTTATAACTTATACTGAATTGTTTTAATATTAAATTGAATGATTGTCGAAATACTAGGTTTGGTTTTTGACTGTTTTCCTAGCCTTACAGCTATATAGAACATGTAACGTGGTAAGCAATAGTGATATGGAATTGTAAAATTTGGTTAACCAAATAGACTTTGTATTTATGGTTTAATGGTTTCTATAGTAAAATATACGAATATTAAAATATACAGGTGGAACAAAAGTATCAAATATTGGCTGTAACTTTTTAATTTGAAAAATTATGAAAAAATGTATAATATAAATCTTTTGTTTCGCTGCCTCGGCTACCAACTTTAGTTTTTTAAATAACACCCATACATTTTTTGTGTGATTTTCAAACAAGCGTATTTTTCTGTGTTCAATAATACAGTTCTGCCATTATGGAAAAAAAAGAATAAATAAAAAAACAAATAATAAAAAAAAAATTATTTACTAAGTAATAAAATTGAATCATCATTTTTGGTTAAGAATGCCATGGAAATTTGACAAGTAAAAAAATTGTATGCACATGTATTAATTGAAGCTTATAGGGACGATTTTTTTCTTTTTTTTTTTTTAATTCTAAGCACTGTACAAGTATGGCTAATTTCTAAATTTTCTGCCACTTCCCTTGCTGAAACTCTTGGGGTTTCTTCAATTGTTAACAGGACATGTAAAGCTTTGTCCCCACTTGTTGCCGATTTGGGCCTACCAGTTCTTTGCATATATTTAATGCTACCAGTTTGTCGAAATTTTTTAATTAGTTGATAAACCGTTCCTTGAGCGACAGGAGTATCTGGGTAAACTTCAATAGATCACACACTTCGCTTTGCGTCCTCCTCCTATCGCCATACCCATACATCATAAATATTTCAATGCGTTGATTCTCACTTAAATGTGCCATGTTTTCATAACTTTTTCGAGTAAATTAATAATATGCAATGACGTTCAACAAAAATTGTCAAATTTCCATGGCATTGCATTTTTGCTGGATGACATGGCATTCTTGATATTGCATTTTATTACTTAGTCAGTTAATTTTATCACCTTTGTTTATTTTTTTAAATTTTTATTCTTTTTCCCCATAATGGCAAAACTGTGTTATTGAACAAAGAAAAAACGCTTGTTTGATAATCACACAAAAAATGTATGGGTGTTATTTAAAAAACCAAAGTTGGTAGCCGTGGCAGCGAAACAAAAGAAAGTAGGAACAAAGTAAAAGGGTCAGATCATGCATAATAATACACCAATCAACTTTTATATTAAACATTTTTTCATAATTTTTCAAATTAAAAAGTTACAGCCAATATTTGATACTTTTGTTCCAGCCTGTATGTATTACTTTAAAAAGATATACCGAAACACAGTTTGATATATTTTATTTATTTTTATGCCGTAAAAATATATTTTCATTACATTTCGTCTTTTTTACTGATTGTTTCCTCAAGAATAAAAGATGAATATAATTTCAAGCAATTACAACCAAAAACTTGATATTAATAAAAGTTATATATTACGCAACGATTAAATGGTGTTGTGTTCAGATTTTAACACATTTTTAAATTTTTGCAAAAATAGAGGTTTATACATTTATTTAGAAAAATTGTACTTCTCCTGCTCGTTATTTAAGGCGAACGCTTATATAGATCGTGTGAAACAACATAGACAAATAAAAACAGGGTAGGTGAAGATTAACTGAAACCTTTCCAAGCCAATACGGTGCAAAAATTAACTGGCATTATATACACTATTCCATAAATTTCGACAAGACTTAGCATGCAACCATAAAACGAAATATGAATTAATTGTAAGTACTTTAAAGGTTCTTAGCATTCGCGACTGGTGCAAAAAATGTATAATTTATTAGATCGCTAATTAATATGCACTGCTTTCATATACGTTTAATTAATTGTATCAAAACACGATAGCTTAAATTAATACATTTTGTTAATTAATTTTTTTTTGTTCAATTTCATCGGTAAATTATTTTATTATCTGCCATATTTTATCAATATAAATGATTCAAGTACATATTGCTATGATATTTGTTAAGATAATTAAAATAATTTACTTTATAATATTTATACCATAGATTCCCAGGACGATTACAACAGCCGATATCTCAGAGATGGTAAATCTGATTTATTTCAAATTCAGGATATATGTTTGAGCCTTAGGAAAGATCATTTTTGTAATATTAAACCTTCATTCCCAATAGCCACTTTTCAGCAATAAATATTGAATTACGAAATTTAAATAGAACATTATTCGAAAATACACATTAAAACAAATTCAGTAGTACATTTTGTTTAGAAAAAGGCAGATATCGACACTTACAAATATTGTTTTTGCCGTATGTATATGATATAAATAAACTATAAACTAGAGCTATTGACTATGGAAACCGTTCATTGTACAAATTATACAACTATTTACATTCGCTCCACTCTTTCCGTAAATAAGGAATGCTATAGAAATGTGCATAATTTTACTTCAAAGAACATTCAATATGTATTTAAAACAATTATCAAATATTACGAAATACGTTAAAAAACAGTAACAATAATAATAACAAAATAATAATAATTGTTAGAATTGTTTTTTCTTGTCCACAATAATAGTTAATGACGTATGTATATTTTCTTCGGAAATT
>JAFFZR010027650.1:0-22405 GCA_018397195.1 Lethrus apterus | reverse complement strand
TGCTCCAAACCGAGTAGATACCCCTTGCTATTTCAATTTTGGGGCAAAACATGTGTCCTTGCGAAGAAACTTCACTATTTCAGTATTTTTTAAGCAACTAATCACCAAGGTGACATAAAAAATGAAGAAAGTTTGAATATTCAAAGCTCACTAACTCGGGAAGTAATGATCAGAATTCAAAAATTCAAACACATCTGTAAAGCCCATCGATTGCTCTTTCATTTGAGATACCACGCGATGGGTCATTCCAATTAAAATTGGGGGCGCGTAAACGTCAAAAGTGTGAATCATAGGTCAAACCGTTTCCCCCTTGACATATAAGTGGACCTGTTTTCGGAAATTTTTAATTTCCTTTTGGTTTCTGAAATATCTCAAGCGGATCGTTTTCAAAAAATCAACCTGTATAATCTATCTGAACGCTGCGTTGCGTTCCTTGCGTTAAGATCTGTTTGATCAGATTTATAAATTAAATGGTGTACGCCCGGAGTTATGCTCGAAATTTGCTTTCTTTGCTAATCAAATTGAAATACAATACAACTAAATGCCGAATAATGTCATTTGTGATTATTTAAATTATACTACTATGTAATTTATAACTATTAACAATACAGACTGCATTATTAAAACTGAATTCCGGCAAAATGTATTGGTTTATTAGAATACCTAACTCAATCTAAACTACAGAAATTTTGTCATTCTTCAAAAAAGAGTTTACATAATGTTCAATAGACCCTAATCTAAATGTTCACGAAATATAGATTTCGCAAAGAACGCCAGGAGGCTACTGGCACGTGCTACGCTATTAATGTAGCCACTTAAACTACTGAAACCGGATGCTCGATTCCCACTTACCGGATAGTTTGTTCCGTGCCATATGCACCAGTGATTCCTGCAAATTGATCTCAGACTTGTTTTTATTTCGTCCTCTCCAACTTCCGATCCGCTTTAGACACAAAGGACTTTCAGACAGTTTCAATGATTGTGGTTTGCATTATTAATCAGCGGATGTCCCATTTAATCGCAGTAGCAATTATAAAAATTTATTGCGAAAATTCATATGGGAAAAGGTAAAGTTTGAAAAAGAATCAATTTTTTTTCATCTATATTTATCCACGTATCTTTCCTCTTGAATTGCTATGTTTTCCTTTTTCTACCTATATCTTTTCCATCTCTTTTACTTCAACTTCATGCATATATCAAAACACATCTCATCCATTCCATACCCTAATCCGGTAAGTAGTTCTTTGTTGATTTCGTCAAACCTTCTTTATTTATCAGCATTACAATCAAACCACCATATTATTAAACGTTTAAGAAATCTAATCTTCTCATTTCAAAATAATCGATCCTTTCGATTTTTTTATCTTTGACTTAACTCATCCTGTCCATCAATATTTTCCACCTCTTCACCGTACTTTCTTACAGCGTCAAAAGAATGATAATGATATTCTTTTGCTACGCCATACAACATTTCAACAAAAATCGTAAAATTATTATATGTATATACAGTGCGACTTTTGAACGGCTGGAGCTAAAACACGTCGATTTTAATTTTTATGTACAAAATGTTGGTGTTGTCGAAAATTCAATTCCGGAAGCGATGTCAACTTTCTTATTTTAAATGAAACATCCTGTATATTTTGACGTTTTTGGAAGGAGAGACAAATCCAACGATACCGCACATGTTCAACTTTAATTTCAAAAGTAGCAAGATAGGCAGCAATAACTTTTCTGTAATATGTTACCTTTTTTAAGCAAAACTGTCCAGAAGTTCCTAATAAAGATTTGCTTTTATTTGTTTATTATTTGTTTTGTAGCTGATTAGTTAGTAAATGTCTGGCAATGGTTTTTCTTGTTATTTAACACTAAAAATGTTTATTGCCTTATGGCTAACTAAAGAACATATAAAGAAAATGGCAAAAAAAAAAGAATTGCTGCCTATCTTGTTACTTTTCAAATTAATGTTGAACATATGGTATCGTAGGATTCGTGTTTCCATTGCCTTTCCAAAAACGTCAAAATATACAGGTTGTTCCATTTGAAATAAGAAAGTTGACATCGTTTCTGGCTTCACCGGAAGTGGAATTGAATTTTTGACAACACCAACATTTTGTACGTAAAAATTAAAAATCGACGTGTTTTTTCTCATAGCGATAGCTCCAGCCGTTCAAAAGTTATCATGGGGGGGATACTTTTGAATCGCACTGTATAATATTTCAGCCTTTTTACAGCCATCTTCAGAATTATAAAGCTATAAGAAACATAATACTTTAGCTATAAATATTTCAAAATTAAAATGATAAAAATGATGTGTGTAAACGAACACAAATCTCTTACTCCATTATTGGAAAATCCACCACACCAAACATCATTTTGCGAAGCTTATGATTCGTTATTACAACTAACTTCTCGCATCAATTTAAAATCGGCGAGACCCTCTTTTTTTTTAGTTCGTCGACGACAAATTTTAATTAACACACTACGCGACTTCGTCATCGACACTGGAGATTTTATATGAGGCTGTACGTATATGTATATGTCGAAACAACTAATTAGCGAAGCCGAGCTGACGCCGCTTATTAACAGCGCAGAGTACGTGATGCTCAATAACTAGACTAATAAACTCGCTCTCGATGACTGAAATCATTGAAGTATGAATTAAAGCAAAGCGTCGAAGAAAGCGCTTTTACCGAACGTCAGTAATCGTTAAATATTTAGTTTTGATTTAAATTTACATGGAAAAAGATACTTAAAATAGATTTGAAAAATACGCAGCTTCGTGCATTTTTACAACGGATTTGCACTCATGCACGATAAGTTGACACACAAAAACTGGATTAATCCTAGTGCGAGCGCATAAAATGCAAGTCGAGTCAATGCAAGCGGACAAAATAAGCCTCTGTACAAACTAATTAGACGAAAATCGCCCGAGAACTTTGTGGTCACGCTCGCTATCTGCGTTATCCATTACTACGTGCTCAACCGGAGGAGACATAAATAACACGCCTAAGACGGATTTGTGTAATATAAGTCTTCTGCGTCTTCTTTTTTTTTTCAAAACTAAATAATAAAAAGTAATGCGTCCTTGCCTTGCCAGCTCTATAAAAGAAAGAAAAATATTCAAAGTTGAAACCTAGCACCGAAGGTCGTACTGATGAGAAGAACCGGCGATTGGGACATCCATATACGAAAGTTAAGCAGAAAAAATTTAACGAACAAAAACATGAAACAAATCAATATACAAAACAATTTTTAAAGTTTAATCAACGTCAAGGGTAATAGACATGTTGGGCGTTCCGCAAAGACCAACCTTGGTCGTGGTGTTTTATTGATTGTGGATGTGTCTTTTCTAATTTCATTAACAAACTATTAAATTGAAAAGGGTTATTTTTGGCTGTTTACGTTTTAAAATTTTAACATTTAACTTAAGAATTTTGCTTTATACAATTAAATATTCTGTTTCGTACGTATATCTATATATCCACTCACATTTCGAGATTTAAGTTAAACATCCAAAGAAACAGAATTGCGGCGGAATTACGAAGTGTGCGGCGCCTGTGTGTGCCGCACACGCGTCACGCAAGTCATAGCACGGGAAAACTTTTTTGCAAAAACTGAAGTTGCAAGTTTTGACGGGCGTTTCAAATTCACATACGTCTAGGCTCGAATAAACTTTGTATGAACTCGAATTGGGCGTGTATAAAGTTCCGGCTCGGGAATTATTGCGCCACTTTCGTATAAAACACATTAAACTTCCGGCGTTCGTTCATCTATTTCCTCTCGCGGTAAACATGTATTAAATGGCGGTTACACAAGTTTTCTCGTATAGTTTGTTTGTGTCAAAATAATACATAAAATGTCGATGCTGAATTAGACGTCAAATACAAATGACGTCAACGATAAATAATCATTAGTACGGCCCATGAACCATCATTTAAAATAATGACGCCGGTAAATTGTCATTGAATGGTGTGTACGTCTGCGAATTAGTTCCAAGTGCATATGCATAACAAAGCGCACCCTCCCATTTTCCAAGACGTTAAGGCAAACACACAAGCTGCGTATAAATTTCGCTGAGTTTTCCAACCTATGTTTATGCAAAGAGGGAACATTATGCGCAATGTAGTGGATACAATAAGAAACATTAATGTCATCTACTGAAGGCATTAGCAATGGAAATGAGTTGTGACGTTAAGCGCGTCTTTATTCACACAACATGCTGTTATCAAAAAATTTAAATCGTTACGATGTTGCTCCATTAAAAAAATAATTTAAATCTTCATTATTTACCTTACAAATCTCAAAGAAATACTTTAAATCATCTATTTTTTATTCCTACGTTGAGAATGTATTAAAATGCCCACGTTCCAGGTTTATCGATTTTATTGAATTACCTCGCTCACGTGTACACATTTGAAGAAGCGATATCTAACCCCCAAAGATAACTTTCCTTCACCTATTTGCGTCGATCAAACGTGAAGTAAACCCGCTCTTCCAAATGCCCCGGAAAAAGAAAACGACAGATGACGGAGGACAAACGTAATAAAGTCTGAGATAAAAATTAACGTTGAGCAAAACAAGAAAAAATTTATTCTTTATAAAAGTCGACGAGTAAAACACATATTTGTCGCCTCTATTATTACTTTAAGATTATATAAAAAGTTGATGTTTAGAGTAGAACCAGTGAGGGCATTATTAATTCCACCGATTATTAGGAGAAAACATTTTCATTAAAATTACTAATTGAATTAGAAACATTTTCCAGTACTGTTTAAATAAACATACTACTTCATATGAAGTGCAGTTAGGAGATTTCACCACCTGTACATACGTGCGTGACTATATCCTAGTAGTAGATTTTTTTCTTTTCGATCATGTTAACTGGCTTAGTAGTGTCAACAGTGTTATTTGACTGGAGACTTATTATAAATTTCATTATTGTGAACATTGCTGTACAACTTGCCATCAAAAATTAATGCTCGAAAAAGGAGTATAGGCACAAAACGAGCTAGTCAAACCTATTACAAATGTGTAGCTTTCATGTGTGTGCCTAGCTCTTGTGCTCAATGTTTTTAAAGTCTCCAGAAAGAAACAGAGAAGTATAGAATGTAGTCAAGGTACTGTAAGTTTGTGTTTTTTATCTATTCCATTTCAACACATTTCAAACACAAAAAATCCAGATCCAGATGGGGAAATGAATCAATTTTTTGTTGCACTAATTTCAAAATTAGAAAACTTTGAAAAAACTATCATCGGTAAAAATGAACAATACAAGTTATCACTGTACTATGTTTTCTTTTGCTCCGCAGGTTTTCTTCAATCGAAGACCCAACAAATTTCAATGAGCGATAAAAGTCTTACAAGATCATAATGTAAAATTTTTGTTTATTGCTTGGATTCAGTAGATAGCCGCACGTACTGTGTTGCAAGTTCGTCCCATTAATTTTTCGGCCTCATCTAAGACAGCGAAATTAAACACTAGTTTGAACAAGAAAATGATTTGTTTCAAGTGATAAAATTCTCGTCAGTAAAACCCTTTTTTTATTATTGTATCGCATTCGTTCGAATAATGTTTCGAGGGCAGAAAACCAACAAGAAACAACACCAATCTGTAAGTCGAGTGCCTAATACAATAATTTCATTTGCCCGAACGAAGGCGATAATTCAATGAACGAGCTAACGAAACGTCGAATGTAATTACACCGGCAAACATGGTGACAAACAGTCAATTAGAGCGCGGAAAATAGGAAGGGGGGGGGCAGAGCCCCATTTTTGTTTGATTAATACCGTCCCTCTCGCTGACGATGCGGGCGTTGCAACTTGCTTTCGTGACCACTCAGCCGTAATTAATTTTCAGGCGATACTACAGAATAGGTGCGGATGCGACCTAAACCGGCAGAAAAAGCGGAATTAATTGCGTACGCGCAATTCACAGTTTGCTTAAACTTTTTTTGCCACGGTGGTAATCGAAGTCGATTGTAGGCAAAGTTAAAAGGTTTCCGAGTCGTTTTACTCCGAAATCGGGATGATTAATGGCCTTGGTAATTCGGCGAAAACGATCATTTACAATTATTCCGCTGTATTATTGCTCATGTATTCCACATAAAATTGCCAGTGTTCGAATATTTATCCACATTTCGTAATACTAGTTATATTTACCTATTTGTAGATACTTGGTGCAGGATTACAAAGATTTTCTACTAAATCTGGAGGGATAAAATTCTTATTGGGCTGAAAATTGAATTTAGTTTAAACAATTTGTAGTGGAATAAAATTATATTAGTGAAAATGTTGGTCGGAAATATTCGAACTTCGAAAATTGTGATCTTTGCAAATATAATTTATACGGCCTACGAAATATAAATCAATTTTAGTCTAAATCGCATTTTTGTCACTGACAACACAGACACAAACAAACACTGATCATGAACGACACGGGTAATTTTTAAAACATACCTCAGCCGCTCAAACAATCACGTTGAACCGGTCGTCCAGAAATGAAACCATTACAGAAACTTTTCAATTCCCCTTAGTCTTTGGGGCAATCCATCAATTACGAGAAACTTTACAGAGTCATTCTTGTTCAAAAGAGTGTGACTATTCCCACGTGAGCGTCGAAGTTTCTCCGGGCTCCGTTTATATGGCGAAGAATGCGAACCGCAAAAATCTTAAATTACGTCGACGTCCAACATATGGGGTTTTACGTTTGCGTCCCTCGCGGATTTCGTTCATGGGCCATCGTTTGATATACTGAGTGGAGCAATTTTAACAAATTTGGAAAAAAATTTAAAAAAACGACGTACTCTTAGTACCACTGATACACAGCATTCGATTTAAACACAACGCGTGAACTATCTTAAAGAGTTTTCTTGCTGATAATACTGTTTCTGAACTGTCTTGTTAACTATTTTCTTGTAGTTTCTTCTCTCTGTGACTTACTACTGCTGCAGTTCTCACTCAGTCCAATATTTTGGCTATACTATTTTTGTACGGTTTAACCCAATTTTGACTGTTAGTATTTTTAATCCGAGTTTTTTTAAAGAAAAATCTGTTTACAATTATGGCCAACAACGTTGATTTATAATTATACCTTTAGCATCAACTGACACGTGGATTTTAAACAATATATTATCACAATTTATTATCTTCGATTGAAGTTTTTCAGTTGCATTTGAAAGTAAAAATTTCTGCTCAGTCTAAAACCCGTCTAATAAATATATGTACTATAGAGATGTGTCCTGGTCGCATATAAGTGTTTATGTTTGCGAAAACACACCACCACACGCGACGGCGCAATTAATCAAACGCAAATCTGGATACTCGTACAAATGCAATGGTTACCGGGACAATGGATTAGGGTCAAGCTCGTGTGTATGTGTGCATGGTTATATGTGTAGGCGCGGACAAATAAGCAATTAGGTGTTAACACACAATGCCTTTGTTAATTTTGACAGACGATTGTAACAAGTGAAGCATACGGCGTGCATATAAATGAACGAGCGCATCATTAAATATGTAGAAACGCTATTGGTCGACGTTATCGTCGGTGGAGCGCACATTACGAACGTATTGGTCGCAAATTAACAAAGTCATTAACGACATGGAACTCTATACGTTTATAAGAAGAAGAAAAAAAACGCCCAAACCACTTAATTAAAAATCGACGTAAACTTCAAAGAAACTTAATCCACCGAGAGGAACATTTAATATAAATTACGGTCCATTATTCTTAACCGGTATCGCACGTACACAAGAAACCCTCCTTTTATTTTGCGATACTTCGGCGGAAACTTCGCCCTAACGTTAAAAGTTGGCCAAGTTCCGGATTAAATTTCCCCAACTTTTTACCGGCCGAAATCCCGCCGGATTTATCGAAAGTAACGTTTTAAACTCGATTTTCGATTTTGAACTGTGTGTATGTGTGTCACCGGCAATCTAAAGGCGGTTGTCTTAAACTTCCGTTCCGACTCGTCAAAGAAAAAAAAAATATCCGCATACGTATAGATTGTGTATCTTCACCAGTCCTCGAGATCGGCGGTAGTCTAAATAAATCGCCACAATCTGGCAATTATAACATTCTGCAAGATATTACGACCATTATGCAGACGTTAATTGTACGAAACGGAAGAATTACACCGTCGACGTCGACGTGCTCTTGCAAAATCGCGAGATAGATGAAATTTAACGCCCGTATCGCATAATTCACCAAACTACGGATTGAATTAAAGATGAATGTGTACCTAGTTCTGTTCTTTGAACCGCTTCGCATTGATTGAAATAGTCTTTGTGCTTCCGTGGCTCGATTTTGGGTTACGATTTATCCCCGTTGATTTATTTTGAGTCGTCACGTTCGGTTACGATGGATACGAATTGCGGAGGAACGCTGCAATGTGTACGATCTATATGGACATTTACTTCCCCTCACCGCGAAATTTTGCATTTCGAGTGTTTTTAATTATTAAACGTAAATTCATTCGCATTATCTGAATCACTGAACAAATTTTGCTTATTAAATTTTTCGGCGTAGCGGCGACGACGGTAAAATATTATCTCGAAATACTCCAGTTTCTTATACTGTAAATTTCCTGTAAGTATGACGAAAACGTACTTCATCCATTTACTATTTCTATATTCTTTACATCTTTCCAATTTGAAATACATATTTTTTAAGCAGTGATATTGAGTTTTGGGTTAACTGTTAGTTGTCATAAGTTTTAACATATTCTGCTACATGAAAATATACAGAGCAAAAATAATTTTGATTGCCACAACAACGGAACCAATCTTGAAAATTAGCTTCTCTGACCGAGTGTGGTCTCTTTTAAAGCTTATATTCTCTAACTATACGGTATAATGACGTCACATCCAAAGAAAAATCATTTCGAAACATGACATATTTTAAAAATTTTCATATTTTTAATTAATACTTCAATTTACTATATAAAAATATTTGTCTTTATAATTCTTTTATAACATATATATTTTACAGCCAGGTTCAAAATCCTTTTAAAAAAATATCATCTACCCATATTCATTGATTTATGATAAATGAATATCAAATATGTCATTTTCTTTTCAGTGAGAGTAAGGAGCTTATTATTCTAGAAGTCCGACCATACCTGCAAAGCACCATTAATTGTACGGCAGTGTTGAATGCTACCGAAAGTCTTGATAAACAATTAAACCTCTCCAGACATGTAAGCGACTCTCCGAGCTTCAGGTTCTCTATGATCTCAGTCAAATTGTAATACTACTAAACTTAAATACCTACTGATGTCCTGCTCTATATCATTTTTTTATCAATCACGCGTTATATCAATCTTGTCCAGATATCTAAAGACAGTCTTTAGATATCTTCTGAAGATATCTAAAGGCAGTCTTTAGATATCTTCTGAAGAAGCTGACAGCACGGTCAACGAAACGTCAAGTGTAAATAGTAAACCACGGCAATACCCGAAATCCTTCTACTATGGACAACGGCCGTGAAAGCCTACATTCTACTAATAATTGACCTGTACGGAGGTGTTATCATCGTTATCACCAATGCGTAGCGAGAGTTTTAATGAAAGTTCATATTTGTTTGTGAAGTTATAATGACGCTTACCAAGTAAGTTTTGAGTATTCATCTAATTTCAAACTGCCTATGACCTTAGCGGCTATCCTAATAATAATTACTTGGCTCTATATATCACTATGTACACCCATCACCAGAATAAATTCGAAACCTCTCAAATTAAAAATGCGGAGAAGAAGTGGGCGCACACAAACAACGATTATGCAAATTACACAACGAAGCTAGGTCGCAGTAAAATTACGTCGTTCATCAGTCCTGTGTACAAAACGTGGATATTACGGCGTTGAATATTAATCGACTTTATTTTTCGCGACCGTATAAAGATTACGACCCCATCTGCATAATTTTCGCTAAATACGCCTTCCGCAGCTCATCTTTGACACATACATATTGATGAGGTTGACGAGGGCGCGCGGGTGACTTTTTTTGCGAAATTATCGGAACGAGAAAACGGATGACAGGCGATGCGATAAACCGGGCGAAAATGCGTACCGAGACGGAAAACACCGCACCTGCATAAAATCAATCGGGCTGTGTTAGCAACGGAGTTGAAATGCGATTTCGTAGCGCCGATTTCTCGGAGCGACACAAAAGTTAAGAAAATTGGATGACAACCTTAAAAAAAAATGACGAAGATGAGAAATTTTAGTTTTTAAAGCGCAATGGAAATGAAACGCTTTCCAACTGCACGAAATGTAGCCGATCTTTATTTTCGGCCCTTTACCGTTTACCGTTTACACCTACATTTCTTTAAGGGAAGATTATTTAACACAAGTTTTTTATTTAAAAAGCTATCGCAAAGAAATTTTAATTATATTATTATTAGTATTATTTGAAATATATTTTATTACATTTTCAATTTTTTTTTATTGGTGGATTGCTCACGAGCAAAATATAAGTATAATTTACAACCAAGAATTAATTATTATTATTTTTCTTATACAAGTCATATATAAACAATCATATCAAATGTGAACACTGTTAATAATTCAACCTTTTGCTGTACATAAGCAAAAATAAATACACTATAGTTTAACTAAAATTTAACTGTCGTAGTTACCTTTTGAAGATCCCAATGAATCTCCGACACTTTGTAAAAACTAAAAGAGGTGTAATTTAAATTACAACGATTTAAAAACGTCAATTTTTCCATTCATAAATACGAACTTGTACATAACATGCATTCGTCTGCACTTAGAAGGTGTATAAAATGGTCCTTTTCGTGTGAGATCGATTCGCATCTTTTCTAACAAGCGAGACAGTGCCGTCGCTCCGTATACTGGATGTTTACTTAGCCACCCACGTTCCTGTTTTGTTCAAGACAGTCATTTCTATTAAACGAAGCGAGTCCTCCGTTGATTAAACAGCATTAAGTTTTCCGAGCCGTCGTTTTTCTTTATTGCGAGACGCAAGAACATGCAAGGAGACGAAGAGGAAGGAAAGCCTATTGTTCGGGGTAGTAGTTTGAGGTGCTGGCAGATGAGAGGTTTTTTTTCACATTTCTTTGACGACGGAAAGCAACTCAAAATCTTAATAACTAGATGATAATAATTGTGTTTGCAGTCTCGAAGCTAGCGGCGGATTTATTGCGTCGAATGAAAAATATGTGATACATATTGCTGTGATATTTGTTTTTATTTTTATTAATTAAAAGCAGAGTCGACATAAATATTATACGCGTAAGTTTTCTTTAAATTCTCCACATAAAATATCTATCTATTTTTAAAAATCGAAAATTCTCAATGCCCTTCATATGCGTCCAGTATAAAAGGGCCGAGAACAAATCTTGACAATTCGTCAGATATCCGTGCAACATTTCATTGTGTCCGCTTGATTTATAACTCGATTTCTTTCACGTCCTACACGTTTTCCGTCCGATCGGCACTTGGTTGGCATTCAGAGTAGAATACGGCGAGTTGGATGTCGTGCACGTTTTTGAAGAATATTTTGGCTTTCGTGGAAAAATAGTGGCATCTCTCCCGTCTAAACGGTTTGGAAACCAAATCTGAATATGGGAAGGGATTCGTTTGAAATTGTTTCACTTTTTTTAATTTTTTAATAATAATAATCTAAAAAAATTAAAGATGCAGCTTTTTATTATTATTATTATTATTATTATTATTAACATTATAAAATAATATTTTGAATAAAAAAAAGTCTTGCAAACATTAGGAATGTTTTGTTTAATAAATTTCAACTTAGGCCAACGAATATATGTATCTATAAGTTCTCCAGAAGGTCACTTTCGCGTGGTGCCTTTGATCTATAGCATTAAGTTTCTGTGATTTTTAAATAAGTAGTGTAAATTACGCCGAAAGTTTAAATAACACGTGCATAACGTATCCTGTTAAAAACAAAGAACCCAAATTCAACCAATGAAAACACGTTATATTTCTTATGGCAACGAGTGTGACCGACAATTTACCTTTAAATTGGTAGTGATTTTTTTTCTCTCTCGAAAACGACTTTCTCTTTTCGAGTATGTCTCTTTTAAAGCTTATCTACCCTTTGTCTAGACGAAAAATGTCCTAGGACACGAAAACGGCTCCAGCGATAATTACGTTCCGCGCAATTTTTCAAAAGTATATAAATCTCAACACTCCGCCAGGCATAGATTACAACTCGACCGTTTATTTTCGCACCCACCAAACACCCTGCGAAAACGTCGAGTCAGTGTTTGTCCTAATATTTCGTCGAAGCGACGGGAAATAAACAAGAAGTGCGAGTCCGACCGCAATAAGAAAGGGAAAAAAGTCGATGGAACGCCGGGCTCAGAACATGGCCGGAGATGCTTTTGCCGCCGGTAGATATTTGCATACGCTATCTCTCGAATCCGGAAGTCCGGTCTCATCTGTCTGGATTTACTCCGGTGTTCCGTCGACGCCCCGCCGAGCCGTTTAATACATCACTTTGACGTTCAGACGCGAAAATATCGGGGCATCACTGATTTGGTGTTTTGTTTGATAAATATCTACTAATATTTATTAGGGCACATAAATATTTTAAAATATTTGATACAAAAATGTATATTAATTATACATTTTTGTATCAAATATATTTTACTATGGAAGTCTTTGATTAGTTATGAACAAACGAAAGTTCAGAGTGACTCTAAATAACAGTCTGTGTTGTCTATTCCAAATGTTGCATCAAGGTAGCTGTTGCCGCTCAATAGTTTGTGTAAAAATGACATGTACATGAACGCATTTAATGACATTTACATATTTTTTCTTGTAACTTATCTTCCTTTTTAACTATCTATATCTATAACCTTTATTTCTACATAAATTATTAAATAAAAATAAAATATTTAAAATTTCCATTAGAATAGTTTCATGACAAGTAGGAAACTGTAAATATCATGTCACTTTGACAATTAAATATCAATAATGTCAATTTTACATGTCCACTTGACGAAAATGACAAGCAAAAAGAGGCAAACAACCAATACTACAGAATTTCCTTCGCCATTTTCAAAATGCTGCACAGACAATCATTTAAAACCACTTTGTATTATAATAGTGTAAAATTTTAAACTTACCGTTAAATACAGTACGTAGTATGCTGACCGGTTATGCAAAGTAACATCATTTAAATATTCGTCGCTACTTTAAAATTCTTTTTTAATGTTATAGGCACTGAAAAAATACGAGTGGTTTGTCTCCCATTCAATTAAATTTCTTATCTTAATGACACTGTACCTAATATTGCAGAAAAAAACTCTATTTTCAGTCATTTTGGATTATCGCTCCCAACTTTGCACAAAGCGCAAGATTTGCATCCCGGTCATTTTTTCATAATTATTTTTTTTTCAAAAATTGAAAAATGAGGACTGAAAGCCAAGTCAATATGACCATTAGAGCTTTTTAATAAAGTTTATCAAACCGATTTGCATAATTTACCATTTGAGCGGAGATGCTCGCATAAATAATATATCGACAACCCTCACTCATTACGCAATGAGAACGTTAAAAGTAAGGACGGTCGTTAACTATGCTCATCGGGGCGCATTCGAACGTGCCCAAGAATGACGATCGACCGAAATAAACATCACGCTTTAATTGAACGATATTCGCAACGTAACGGGTAATTTGGAATGATTTCTGGGCGTGCGTTGCGAATGCCACCAGACAAATCGGTTGGCATTGGTTACTGTCTGGCCGGTCCCATGGCGTCGCCGTCGTCTCCAAGTGGAATAATTGGATACCGTTGCGGTGACAAACGGCAATTCGGAATGTGCGGGAGTCGTTTTAAAAGGAATTCAATTTGACGAAACGGCGTCGAATTTGAGGAGAATTGGAAATTTAATTGCTTTTCAGAGGATACGTTCTCGATGACTGCGTACCTCGACAAGTTTTCCGCACACTGCAAACAAAACTCTTCCAAATGGCTCTTTCATGTGCACACTAAGATATCGGTAATGTTTAATCCGTATATACGCCCATATGGTGCAACTGATCGTTATCGTTTGAAACAGGATGATTTAGGAAAACGCAATTTCCGATTAAATGCCTTAAAACTATTTCAATCCTTTATTAAAGTGTTATAAAATTCACAAGAAGGAAAAGGCCAATAAATACTTTTTGTCAAATAGTTACTACATGAACTCAGTTCTATGTACTATAAGCAAGTTTGCTGTAGGCAAGATTGAGTGAGGATTATATTAGAAGTTGTTGTTCAGTAACAGCAACATACATGCTTTTATTGAATATTTTAAGAAAACACTGGCACCGTGGTCAACTTAATTCGCCCGAAACGAAGCACGTACCGCGAAATCTACGTAATTCAATTTACTTTTCCTTAGTCAAGTTTGTAATCCTCCCTTTGAATATTTACGATACGCAATCGACTTAAATCTCTTCTTTCGTCGAAATCGAATTTATTCGGAAATATCGATCGTTACGAGCGCGCGCAGCTCACTTTTCCGACCGGAAAACCGAGCAAGAAAAAAAATAAATTAGGAAACTCGTTTAAGCAAGGTCGTCACGTTCGGAGATTATCCCCGAAATCGACTGTAAGTTAAGGCCACGACGACGGCACAAAGCTCCACGGTGAACATGAACAGAACGGAGGAATTTTTTTAAAGCGTAATTTCGAGCAGACGGTTTTCATTTGGATTGCGCCCGGTTGCTGACCGGGACAGCGACCGGCAAAGTTATTTATACAAAAAGGAGACAATAAAGACCGGATAAAAAGTTTTATGAATCCCATTTGTTATGTGCCGAAATTAATTCGTTTCGATTCGCGGATAAAAAATTTTCGTTAAATTCGAGGAAAATTTTATTCGGAAAATTGATTATCAATTACGAAGCGTTCGTTTTGTTTTGTTTTGTTGTTTTTTTTTTTTTGCTATCCGGAACCCTTCCCATGTTAAAGAACACCTTAAAACAATGAGAAAAATGATAACCAAAATAACCCGAAATTATTCCATATATTCCACTTCATCGTTCAGTTAAAATGGCACTTTAACAGTGTCATCATTCATGCAGATTGGACGTCGGGTAACGACACTCAAGGGAATTGCAATAAATCATACAAGGTACTAAGACGACCCTTTACAAGGCACCAGCACGTCATGTTAATAATTATTAATTAATAAATTTATTATCCTGTTATGAAAATGCTAGCAAATTGCGCGCGATTAATTTAACGATGAAGTTTGATATCACCCTGAAAATTTATTTATATCGTACTCGTCATATTTACCATCAGATTGATTTTTAAGAATTATAGAGTTAACATAAAGAAATAAGATTTATGTTTTAACACCATTAGAAGATTTTTTACGCATTTGATGTACAACTGAAAAAGGAGTTCAATGTAAAATTATTTAAAAATATTTTAGAATCGGACGTGAACCCCGTTCTGACTATTTAACATGGACTATATGAGTACATAACATCGATATTACATGTATGATGTGGACAAAAAAAATATAAATGTCGAATAATGTATGCAACT
This sequence comes from Lethrus apterus, assembly GCA_018397195.1. Lineage (NCBI taxonomy): Eukaryota > Metazoa > Arthropoda > Insecta > Coleoptera > Geotrupidae > Lethrus > Lethrus apterus. Next base: position 6,870 of record JAFFZR010027650.1, on the reverse strand, counting down.
TTTGTTTTTTATGTGACTATACAATATGGCAATTTGTTAAAAAATTTCAAAAATAAAAAATGAAGAAACGTAGTTTTCTTCTTTCTTTAAAATATACGAAATAATTTCATATCAATTGAAACGTTTTAAGGCAGGCGTCCACTGCATGCGTTTTCGTACGAATTATTTTCGTCAGAATTCGAACGAATACTCCAATGCAAGTAAAACATATCAAACGTCGTACACTGCATACGAAATCGTTCGTACGTTTTCGTCGATACATTTGATATGGTTTTCAGTTCGTTAAAATTCTGACGAAAATAATTCGTACGAAAACGCATGCAGTGGACGCCCGGCCTAATAGGACAACTACGTTTCTTTATTGTTTGTCCACGCTGTAGAGAGAGAAAACACGTTACAACGCATAAAGTGCATTTACTATCGATCAATCGATATTCACTGCAGACGCGTTAAAGTTGCATAGATGGACTACTGTAGCATGAACCAATGTGTTCGATGTTCACTACGTGATAGACGCCGTTAACCAGGCGACCACATCGCAAACCAAATTCAACTGATTAAACGTGAAGTACGCAAAATAAAATTGAGACGATGAGATTTTCTTCGCTGAAAATATCGGCTTCTTGATCAGTTTTATCACGTTAAACGCGCTCAATCTCGTCAGAAATTCCGAACGCGAACATGTAAAGGACGCCGTTCGAAATTAATACAATACAATCACGACCCAAGTAAATCGTATAAAATGTATCGTGAAGGTGACGGTGAAGACGGATCGACAGTACTTCCTGTTTTATTCACTTTCAGATCCATTTCTGGTTCTCTTGAAGCTCTATTTTACTTTTAATCCGTACCCCTGCATTTATACTATCCATAATATACTACCTTCCAATAGTTAAAGTTAATTAGCGTTGATGTCTACAATAAAAAAGTTTTGATCGATCGAATATGTAATTTTTTTCTCCATTTTTCATTATCCGCCAAGCAAGTACACATACTACCAAAGTTTCGAATCATTTTTTTTTTTTTAATAATAGGATGGGCGGAAAAAATCAACATTTCTAATAATAAAAACTGTTAGAAACTTTTTGTCGGTTACTTTATCAAAATACAATTTATTCGAGATTTCATTCGTTCATTAGGATCTTGAGTTAAAAGAGACGATGTCAGTTGGTTTGCTTTACATATTTCGAAACGTTCCTCGGGGAATAAATTAAAAAATGCGACGGAAATTTATCGAGAAACTATCGCATCCAGGTAAATACCATTTGTTATTGTCGCATCGCATTTCATTTTTCAAATTTCACATTCAGTTGGCGAGGAGGAAAAACTTTTTCTATTTAAATCCATCAGGCGCGATCGTTGTACAACGATGACGCGACACACAGCAAGTTAGGAACGTCATCCACAAATGGAACGCCATTCCCGACGTCATGTGCACATGACATTCCACCAGTGCAGACGCCTATCATATTTACGTTCACTTTGAGGTATCTTTTTATGAGTTTTAAAATATTTTCCGATTTAATAATGCACGCAATATGATATTGTTAATCAGAGGTCCATCCAAAAAAATCCATTTCAAAAACGTACGTGTAATTATTTTTTGCGAATATTGCTTGATAAACAAGTATAAAGAATTTTATCAGCGTAATCCCCTTCCCAGATAGTTAGAGAGATGAATATTGAATCACTGGTTATTGATGTAACCTTTATAAAATTCAAATTAAAAATACGACTAAAAAATATTTAATAATGACTCCGTGGTCGGAATATCAATAAAACGGGCGAAACGGATAAGTTACAAAATGTATTCAACGACGAGAATTTACAGAACTAATTTGACGAACTGAGGATTGTGTAAACTTCTCTTTCGTGGCTCTTCCCTTTTCACTCAAACATAATTACCGTCATACTCACCTCACTCATTGTTTGCTCGAAATTTTTCCACATGCGCTGTCACGAATATAATATCAGCGCCGCGCCGTCAGTATCGAGATATACATTTTAACATATTTACTTTTACATCCGAACGAACTTGGCAAAAACGGTCTTGCCACGACGGCTGTAGGAAGACCGCGAAACCGTAACGATACATCGGCAGAAAATTGAAAAATTTAAATGTGCTCTCAAACCGCCACGGGGCGAACCTTTGAAAATAAGGATAAAATCGGCGTCAAATCAAAATCAAGTTCAGTGAGCGAAATCTCAACATTAATTTCCCATTTTTTTTTTTTTTTTAGTAATTTCGCACTTGTTTAATAAAGGGATATTAACGGTTAAGAATTTTAATTTAATTTCGTCGTGTGAACAATTAGAAACACGTGCGGCGCGAATCCATCGTAAATTTATTTCTCAAACGCATATATAACGCCTTACGAAACTAATTAAGCGGCTGAAGTGAATACAAACAGAACGTGAAAGCACAACAATTATTTATATGTAATGTGTTAGATTAATTCATTTTGTAAAATATTCGTTGGCCTGCATCATTGTTATAATTATAATAATATTTTAAATATTTTAACATATAAAGTTTTTTTTATGCAAATCCCTAATAATTGTAATAAAATAATAATAAACAGTAACGTGTAAAGCTCGTCATGGAAACGGATCACCGGAATAAACAACCATGAAAGAAAAAGAATAATAATAAAAGAAAATTAGTTGCATCGTCACTAAAGATGAAGAAAAAAGAGTTTCCCATAATAAACAAAATTTTCCAAATGAGCTAAAAAGAATGGAGATATGAATTAATAAAGTCTTGAGGAAATATCTTGAAATATCATTTGAAATGCAGCAGAGAATAAATTGCGCAATTTTTAATGAAGTCGCGAACTTCAAAGCCCATTCATTTACAAACCTCCCCGAATATTGTTATTATCAGCGTAGAAAAGCTCAACTACCAAAGCGAATTCCGTATCAGTTAACAGGTGTGCGGTTTATGCACAGTCCATGAGGTATTCGCCGTGCAACCGCAGCAGCTCAGTTTAATACAAGTTGTTTAGGAATGTTGTCCGCATAAAACGGAAGTTTCTAATTGGCCGGCTCATGCCTTGCAGAAAACTCGCATTAAGCGTTCGTCGGTGGTGGTGTAACCGATACGGCGAAATTGTTTGAATTGTGGCGAATATTAAACATGAAACGAGAAACAAAGTGGACTACTACTGAATAATTGTCAGAACCAATTGTATTTTGAATTTCATTTGAAAGTTTCAATATTTACGATTGGCAGTTTTAAGAAGCTTTTATTTTTATAGTATATTTGTTTTCAACGTGAACATGTAACAGTGTTAAAATTTTACGACAATCCATCAATTGGAAAATTAATGTCCTTTGGTATGTTCACATTTTTAAGAACAACAGTAGCAATAAATAAACCCTATGTATTTATTAATATTAATTTTAATTTCAAAATATAACTTTCTTCTGTAACTATCCAAAATATAATTCTGCTTTAATCAACTTATACCTTGCACGCGCCACACGTCGAACAAAGGGAACGAACTTATAACAGTGCGGAAAACTTAACGCCGATGACGACGTCAAACAGACTAGCAAAATTTGCATTATGTTAGACTAAATTGAATGTGACACGAACACTCGAAGCGTGAAACGTTAAGTTACGCGCTCACATAACTTTCCGACCGAAATGTTTCGTATGTTCTAAACACAATGCTGCACAGGAGCTTACCGCTTGCGTTCATGATATCTGGCTAGTTCAAGAAGATAAACATTCCATTTCGTGACGGAACAATGGCGTAAAGTAAACCGGACAAACTGTAAAACGTCTAGTACCTACCTGTAAGTTTGGTGGGCAATGGTCGAGTAGTTCAAGCATGTGCCTTATGTTCTGAGCGTCTTGTATAACAAAGTTCAGTTCCATATCGAATTCACCGCCGACCAGCTGAAACAGAACAAAGGAGAATTACAGCACTCTGATTCATTAAAATCTTCGCAGTGAGGTTAATTAATAATTTAATATTGAAATGTTGGCAGGCCGAGTCCTTGTTAATTTTTTAACAAAGAGAGGCATTTTTAATAGACTCGACGTTATTTAATACCACACATGTATTTAAAATTCATTCAGTTACACTGTCTATAATAAGCAAGTCGAGCTGCATCGGAAAAATTCTTGCAATCGCCTATTCAATTTTCAACATTTAATAGCACCATCAATACCGATTCGAACATAAAACCCAGTTAAACTAGGCGAACACATTTTGCAGAGGAAGCTAATTAAAAATTTACGGTCACCCAGGTTTACTAGATTTACTCGCAACCAATTCCATTGGAAATGGCAACGTGTAAATTTATGGCCACGGACGATTTTTCCATCGCATACAATTTCAATGGCAATATCTGGAATTCGTGCATTTTTATGTGTCATCAATCATCAATGAATTCAGAAAAAAAAACTCTTTTCAAAAATATTTAATTTTGATTGGAGATGGGTCAAGTAGGGACTATGTGGTGGATAAACGAAGACAGCGTTTCTACCGTTTCCATATGAACGGTTATAGTGGTTACAAATAAAAAAAATGTTGCTCGATAGTAAGCATCTTGTTTAAAGAACTTCTTGCAAGGGTTCAAAGACAAAATTATCAGCTAAAAGTTAGCGTGCCATTTGTGCAGTTTTTATGTCCATGGTAATTGCTACAGTACATTCAATTTCGGTATCGTTTATTTGTTGTCATACTGTAAATACGGAGAATTTTTTTCTATATATGCACACAATTAATTAAAGCGTAAATTTAAAGTTTCACGTCTATATTTTATTCTCTTGCCATTTTCCCATCTGTATACAATGCAAGTATTACTGAGCATGATCTTATCAACATATAAAATTTATTTAATGCACAATTTATTTATTCCGAGACACTCTACGACAGATTCTTTTCCGAAAAGAATATTGCAAGCCTCTGAATATATCGGAATAAATTATCCTTTTTTATGTTTTGGATGTTTTATTTAGCATGTGTCAAGTTTGCGCGTACCTTTTGCGTCCGTTAAACGAAATTAAAACGTTCAATTCAACATCACGAGCGACATTTATCAAACGCATTAACGTGACGTTTAAACGGGCACGTTAAAATTTACCTAATCGACGTCGATGACACTATTGCAATGTATCATATAATGTGTAGGTAACTTTAATGAGTTCGGCAAACCACATCGTGGTGTCGATACTTCAATTAATGTGTGCAACATCAATACTGGAAAACAAACATTTTTCGGATTCAACTGCATGATTCAACCTTTATACTGATATTATATATTCAACAGTTAATTACACTGTCCAACAGAAAAATCCAGAAACAGAAAAAGTGTTGGTTATTTTCGTCTATTAAAAGCTATTAAATATACATTTCGGCTTTTTATGCTTTTTTTAATAGCCGAATAGTAGCTTTTGTATAGATTTTTCAACAACGATTGTCGTATGAAAAGTAAAATCAAACATGTTGAAAAAAAAATCAAGACTTAAAAAACACTTTACAAACTTGTCTCGAAAACTCAGCCATGAAATCATAAGCTTAAGAACATCTGTATACATATATAACATTAAGGGTGATTCAAAATTACGGTCGTATACATTTTTGTAACGCGGTCAAAGGGTGTGAAGGGTTCACAGTAGGAAGCCATAGGTAATTTCGTCACATTGATGATGAGGCATTGTTTCCACCCCAATTGTGGGCATCTAAAAGTTCATCTTTGTATTTAACCACAAATGTATGTGAATCATTTCATAGTCATTTTAATGATAATTTTTATGACGCACACCCAAATATATCTATTTTCACTAAAATAATATTAGATATACAAGTCGAAACGTATATTAAAATCGCAGCATTCATTGTGGACCCCAATATAATTAATTCCCAAATGATAAAAAGAAAGGAAAGCATGGAGAAAAAAATTCAAGAATATATGAGAAAAAATGTGTAAAAACAGTATGTTATAGTTATAATAAATAAATTTATACCTTTATTTTTATTTGTTTTCTTTTATTTTGTAAAGTTAGTTATATTTTATAAAAATTTTGGTTCAATTATAATTTAATTTATATTTAAGCAATGAGAGTTTTGGAAGATTAACATGCACTGCGGGGGTCGTTATAAGTCATGGGTTGCATTGCAGGGGTCGTGTGGTGGTCGATGTTACCAAATTACATATCTACAATTTTCTATCCGCTGACCGTGTTACGAAATTACAATTGCCGAAAATTACAACTAGGTATTCAACGGAAGTAAATTCTCTGTAAGCTTGTGTGCCTGTATGAGTTGAATAACAGGAGAATCGTTTACAGCCGATAACTATTTCCAATCGATCATAAATCTGTTCCGAATAAAGATACTACCGGTGAAGGATTATTTTAAGCCAAAAGTATGTTGTACTTAGTCGGTGATTCAACTCGTCTTGCGATAAAAGAGCGCACAGCACATTAAATTATATCGCCTTTCGCCCGTACACTATTTGTTTCATTTTCCAACCTTAAAGGTGGACTTCGAATGCGACGACTGAAGGTGGACTTCGAATGCGACGACTGAAGCGACAAAGGTCGCGCGGCCACAGCCGCGACGAAAAAACTACGCGATAAAAGTCGCCTGGTCGGATTCCAATAGCGCGATTGTAGTCGCTACTGCGTTGTAAATCATGGCAGAAAGACTTGTATTATTACATTTTCTCGAAGCAGACGAAGATCTTTTGATGCTGTTGTTGAATCAGTTAATAAGAAATAAACATAGGCCAATGTATTGAGCAAGAGATAGTGAGGGATTTCAAAATACTGTCATACAAAGACATCTTTTGAGGGACGTTTTTGTGTTAAGAAAATTTTTTCGCTTAAATATTGAACAATTTAATTACATGTTA